>BLSH010450807.1:716919-736408 GCA_018402905.1 Glandirana rugosa | reverse complement strand
CCCCCCCCCCCCCCCCCCCCCCCCCCCCCACAGCGACCTATTGCTGATATCAATGAAATGAATAATTCCCCATTGATGGTGTCAGTAGGGGGAATGGTGCTCCATCATTGGTGTCAGTTGGTGGAATGGTGCCCCAAGAGCCAGATAAAGGCAAGCAAAGGGCCACATCTGGCCCTAGCCCACAGTTTAGAGACCACTGATTTAAAGGATGTACTGTGCAGAGTGGAAAGTGCCCAAAGCCTTATAGCAGCAACACAATGTTTTTGAGTCCTCCTAACCAGGGCTTTTTTTCTCAAAGAATAGGTGCAAGAACTCCGCCCTTCTGAGTCACTTCTTTTCTCTGCCCCCCTACCCAGCTCTGAGCAAAATCCCTTGGTTCCACCCCCTATCCACCTCCCAGTATTGCCCCTTTTAGGGCTAGTTTACACTTGCTTCAAAACATGGCTTCAGACAGGCTTTGTTAAAGTTCTCTGAATGCCAGTCAAAGCTCCTGTCACTAAATAAAATGGTTAGCTTACAGTCCTGTTTATACCTTGCTTTTGCTTGGTGCTTCGGTATGGCTTCGATGAGGTTTTGGGGTGCTTCAATGAGGCTTCGGTGGGGCTTTGGTGGGGCTTCAGTGGGGCTTCAAGCAAGCTTTGCCATAGACTTCTATGGAGGCTTTGAAAATGCTTTGAAGCAAAACAGAAGCTACATGGGGTATAATTTTTGAAGCAAAGCAAAAGCAGGAGTAAACAAGACTGTAAGCTAACCATTTTATTTAGCGACAGGAGTCTTAACAAATCGTGTCTGAAGCCTTGTTGAGGTAAGTGTAAACTAACCGTTAATGCGCGTTGAAGCCGAAGCAACCAAGTATCATTTTGTGGCGACAAGTAATTTGTATTGAATTTGTTAACAAGAAAAGCAGTACAGTAGATCCCCAGCAGCAATAGTCCCTTCCCAACAACAATAGATTCCCGCAGCAACAATAGACCCCCCAGCTACATGGGCCCAACCAACAACAATAGTTCCCCCACCAGCAACAACAGATCTCCCCAGGAACAATAGCCAAGCAAAAATAGATGCCCTCCAGCAACAATATATCACCCAACAGCCAGCGACAATATACCCCTCCCTCGACAATAGATCCCTTTCAGCAACAACTGACCCCACCAGCAACATAATCCCCCCTCAGCAAAAAATAGTAGACCTCCGCCATGCAAAAATATATTCACTCCAGGAACAATAGATCCCCTAGAAGCCAGCATCAATAGATTCTCCAGCACACCTCAGCACCCCTTGCCATTACATTCAGTGCTGGAGGTGCCGGAACTGCGTTCCCCCGCTTTCCTGATGAAAAAAAGCCCTGCTCCTAACGATGTACAATATTGTCTTCTTGATATAAATGAAACCTAGTATTAAACATTGTTCAGTTTCCTTGTCTGACCTCTCTCATTAGACCATTTTTTTAGCTGTATTCCATACACCGGATCCCCTAGCTATAAGGTACCCCATTTGTGCTGGGAGCAGTCTTGCAGGTGGCACTGTGCGATTGACATAATGGGTTTATTTAGTAAAGCTAGAGAGGGCAAAATTAGTCACAATTCTGCAGAGAAGCCAGTCAACTTCTAACCTCAGCTTGTTTAATTATGCTTTAGCAATAAAACCTGGAAGATGATTGGTTTCTCTGCAGAATTGTGACTAATTTTGCCCTCTCTAGCTTTAGTAAATAAACCCCAATTTATTGCTAAGTGGAATCCGGTGTGTTGTGTTACACAATGTGATTTATTATAATTTTGTCTGTGTTACACTATTTGATTTATTGTTGCTCTGTGTCTTTAAGCTGTCTGCCTCTGTCTGAGCTGAACCTTTTCTCCCACCGTAGTTCTGCATATCCCCTCCCTCCTGTCTTTCTGGTTTCATTTCTGAGCATGCTGCCTTCATTTACACATCTTCCATGTAGCTTACAACTTCATCATTTTTCTACCTATGAATATCCATCATTAAATGGAGCATTCATCGTTTGTCTCCTCTACGTGAGTTTATTCATTGAGTTTAAGCTGTCTGAATTGATGCAAGGGATGAAAAGATCACCAGGTCAGTGTAACCCCTACACGTCGCTGGAGATAAACTTTATGGCCTTTTAGTTGAAACAGAGCACAGTGCCTTATTTATGTACATGCTCCAAAATGTTTATATTAATGTCCATCCTGGTGAAAACTATATTGCCATATTTTTCATGGGGGTCACAGGGCAAGAAAAGAATCTCTCACAGACAGAAACAAGAGAACAAGAGAAATTTTAACCATTCTACGTTCTATCCAAAACAAGAAAAAAAAAAACATTGCCTAGATTAAAACTTTAATTTATTAAAGATTATGTAAAAGCAAAAACATTTTTATTAGTTTTGAATTTAGTGGTAAAGGGATGGACCCTCTACTAGGATTTCTTTACTGAAACACTTTTTATTTGTCTAAGGTATTTTTGCTAGGAGAGGCAAAATGTAGTCAGGTCTGACAGTAGGAGATAGAAGGAAGGAACGCCCCTTGGAGTTTCCTCCCCCTTTTGAGCAGAGAGGGCTCTGGAAAGGGGGATGTATGAGGAGGTGTTGCTTCCTGATGTATGACAAGGAGCCCTGACCAATCTACAGTCTGGATTGGCAGGGGGCAGGCGTCCTTAAATACAGCAGTCTGCCAGCAGGGGGGTGGAAGATGTAGTAGAGGTGCTGTGGAGGCCTCTACCCGGGAGGGAGCCCCCAGTCTGGGGGGTGATCTTGAGGCCTGGAGTGGAGTTGATTCCTGGAGCAGTACAAGGGAGTAGGAGAAGAGCAGAGGTGCTACTGAGAACACTTTAACGTATCCACTGGAGTCAGTGAATAACAGACCCCGGGAGCTGGGGGAAAGGCTGGAACAGGCTGGGAGAGGAATAGTGGACAGTCTGTGGAGGTCCTGGGAGCCAGTCAGGGGGAGGCGTGTCACTGGGAGGAAAGTGTGACCTGGAAGAGGGATGGGCTGGAAGTTGTAGTTCATCAAAGGCCCAGCTAGCTGTACTAAGCTACACATTGAGGGGTCTTTGACCCTGGCCTGTAACGGGTACGACAATATGGTGGCTGTTAGCCTATTCTTTTATAAAAAAGGAGGCTGGGTTATCCATTCCTTCAAAATATTCATTGTTGACAAGAGGCAAAGGCTATACACTGCATTATAGGTCGTTCCTTGTTTCTGGCCTAGAAAACCTTCCACTAAAAGCTTGCAATTTGTGAATTTTGAGCAGCAAACCCAAACCCCATCTCTAGATAGATAGATAGATAGCTCACAGGAAACTAGGACTAACTCCTTAAGGGTGTTACTAAAGGCAAATAACCTGTGGACTTTGCAAGAGAATTTTCTGTTTGCATTGGAATTTTCCCTTAGCTTAAAGAGGAGGTCCAGCCCCAGTGAAAAAAGAAAAGTCAGCAGCTACAAATACTGCAGCTGCTGACTTTTAATATATGGACACTCACCTGTCCAGGGATCCCGCAATGTTGGCTCCCCAGCCGAGCTGTCAGGTGCAGCCGCCACCATTTCTGGTAAGGGAACCCGGCAGTGAAGCCTTTGACAGGTGCCGCTCCCCGAAAGTGGGGAGGGGTACCTGTCAAAAACAGGTATCTGTTTCCCCCTCCCCCCCGGGGCACATATACAAACTGTTGTAATTCCTACACCGTTCAACTGATTTGGATGTAAATACCCTCAAATTAAAGCTGAAAGTCTGCAGTTAAAGCACATCTTGTTCATTTCAAATCCATTGTGGTGGTGTATAGAGCCAAAATCATTAGAATTGTGTCAATGTCCCAATATTTATGGACCTGATTGTATATATCTGCGTCCATCTGTCTGTCTGTCCATTTATTTTTTGTATGTATAACTCTACCTATCCTATGCTATTCTATCTATCTTTTCCATGGGTAGAATTCATGTTTATTATTACTGATGTCTAATAAAATGTATTCTGAGGTAACATGTCAGTGTTATTTTATCCCCCCTCTACATTTTGTATGGTCCTATAAATAGGGAAAGTAACAACTATCAGTGCCAGATAAAAGGCAGGTAATGATGAGATGAATTGACACTCTACAAATGAGTGGCAAACGCCCATTACGGCAAATTTTAGCTAAAAGCTCTTCAGTGATTTAATCAATGTTAATGAAGTCCTCCCATAGTAATTAATTCAATTCCTGCACAAAGCTTTATTACACCGTGTCTATCTATCTCACTTCATCAAACAGAGTGTTCAATCCATATGTAATTACAGAATCACAACTTACATGTACAGCTGAGGGATACGGTGTGCCTGGGTCTGAATAATGATTGTCCTAGGTGTATTTGTAGAGAATAGCTAATCCATTTCTGGCCATAGGATACAGATCAGGAGCAAAGGTTGTCTATAGACATTAGATGATTGTTGGACATTCATATTTTGATGGGGTTTTTTTTGTACACCTGATGTGTAGACACATAAAACCCGTGGTAGAATCATATAAGTCTACCAGCCAGAATATTGATCTACGTTGTAGACATCCTCACCATCTCTTAAGATGGCCTTACACATTGCAATCTGATTTTAAGATCTCTTTAAAACCTCTTCACTCTCTTTTTTCTCCGGCGGTAGATGTGTCCTTTAAGATGTGCAGAGAAGGGGGTGGAGCCTTGACACCCTGGACTCTCAGGAAATAAATAACTGGTAGATAAATGACACTGGACGTGATTTAACCTAGGAAAGGACAAGGTGATTCTTTGGGGGACAGAGCACAAGAGGAGGGGAATATAGCAACCAAGGCTCATTTTCTTCTACATTTATTTTTTGAAAAAGTTGGAATTGGTCTTTGACAATCCCATTAGGCAGACCCCCATCTTTTATACTTATAGGCAGGGTGACAGGGTGTTTGTTGTGTCCTCCATAAAGGCCTACCCTAGGGTGGATTCTTCTGGCTAAGCTAGGCACTTTTTACAGCAGTGGTACTCATCCTCAGTCCTCAAGTATCCCCAACAGGCTATGTTTTCAGGTTTTCCCTTATCTTGCACAGGTACTTTAAGTCAGTCAATGGCTTGGTATTTTGGACAGCTATTTTATCTAAGAGAAATTCCCAAGACAAGGCCTGTTGGGGGTACTTTAGGACCAAGGTTAAGAACCACAGTTGTACAGGGTCACTGCTATACAATTGGGGTACCTTTGCTTTGTGCTATTTCCATCAATGCCGTGGGACAAGGCTAAGGCCGCTGTAGGGTAATACTCAACCATAAGATGGACCTCTGCTCTTAGAGATGAATGTACACCATGTACACTTGCACTGCAACTGTTCTCTAGTTAACTCTCAGTTCCCAGTGTCAATGTACACCTTCTCTGTAACTTACATTTAGGAGGGACATGTTGAGCCTTGTCCACATCCACCTATCCAGCGTTTTCCTCTATTATCCCCAGTAGTGGAGTGGGCCCCGCTTTGCACCTTGCGTGGGCTCCACATATGCACTTAACTCTTGAGCTTCTGCACAGGATAGAGACTTCTGTGAGTCCATCAGAGGCATTCTTCCAGTGGCTGGTGTCTTCATGGCGAACCCCAGGTTCTGATGACTTTACAGCCAGGCAGTGATGAGCAGCATCCCTCTGTTCCTTGCGAGTGTTGTTTTTCATCTCATATCCTTCCGGGCATCAGACCTGATGCGGGCCCTGGACCTCAAGGAGCTCTCAGCTCTCCAATCCCGATACTAAGGACCCTTTTTATAGCCTCTTCACTGGGCCTTGGGGGGGATTCTGAAGCACTGTCCCATATTTATATCAAAGGATTAGTGGGCCGAACTCAGAGAAGAACCCGCTAAAAGACCAAAGAATCAGAAAGGGCAATAACTTCTACCCTCCCAACCAAGACTGAACCAAACTGGCTATTTCAACCTGCTTACAATTAGCCATAATATTATGATCACCCACCATAACAATATGACCACCCACCTAATATAGAGTAGGTCCCCCTTTTGCTGTCAAAACAGCCCTAACCCATTGAGGCATGGACTCCACTAGTCAATGCATCACACTGCCTTCACCGGCTTGCTTTCTTCCCATAATGCATCCTGGTGCCATCTCTTCCCCACGTAAGCACACACACTTGGCCATCCACATGATGTAAAAGAAAACATGATTTATCATACCAGGCCACCTTCTTCTATTCCTATCAATACCACTCACAATAATTAAGACAGGGAAATGCACGATAAAGGCTGTTTTAAATTTCACCGCCTATGTGAACTTAACCTTACTGTCTACTTAATCCTACTTGTTATGAAACCTGTATTAAGCAAGGCATGGTGACAGCCATATAAAAATTGATTTAGATTTTCAGACACTTCAAAGACTTACAGTAGATTTGATTCTTGTATTAACCCAATGGCCGCTGCTTCTCTTCAGCTGTGCAGTCAGCTAGGATCTTGTAAAGGAAAGGGTGATATATAATAATTTCATGTTCTTCCCTTAAAACCCCTCCAATTGCTGGATCTAAGCCAAGATTAGGAAAGTTAGACCTAGTAACATTGTGAAACTAAATCAGAGACGGACACAGGGGAATTTTTTTTGGATAGCATAAGTCTAGGGATGTTTCCTAACAGGGTCGGTACAGCGAGCTCTGTCTTGTCCACTGGTCAACTCTTGGTGAGTTTGTCATCATTGATTTGTACCAGCCTCTGATAAAACAGCTAAACCTAGGTCAAGAAGGGTCCTCATAGAGAGGAGTTTTCACTGTAATCAGGCTGTGTACCTTTCAGGAGGCTCAGGGCTTGATACCAGACCTACAGGGTTTGAGCAGGCTGTTGGTCTGAAGAAGGCCAATGTTAAAAGTTAGAGAACTTGCGTTACAGAAGAACTTGTGTGTAGTGATGCTGCATTGCTCCAGTGATAGCAATGGCTTTAGGATACTAAGACCTGCCAGCAAATGCCAGCCAAAGAAGCTGTAGGAGACCTGGATAGTCCCAGGTATTCCACCTTGTTCTGTCTTCTACTCTTTTGCCTACAATAAAGAGTTTGGTAATACATTGGACCTGCATTGGTGGTAAAATACTACTTTGAGACAAGGTAATCCTGGATTTAAATCCCACTTGTATTCAGAAAGCCCTGATATTGGATGAGAAGGCCTGGCTCACTGTCTCCGCTCAAATTCATCCCAAAGGTGTTCTATCAGGTTGAGGTCAGGACTCTGTGCAGGCCAGTCAAGTTCCTCCACCCCAAACTTGCTCATCCATGTTTTATGGACCTTGCTTTGTGCACTGGTCCAAATCATTTGGTGGGGTTGTTTCTCAGGGGTTGGGCTTGGCCCTTTAGTTCCAGTGAAGGGAACACTTAAGGGGTCAGCATACCAAGACATTTTGGACAATTTCATGCTCCCAACTTTGTGGGAGCAGTTTGGGGATGGCCTCTTCCTTTTCCAACATGACTGCTCACCTGTTAGGAAAGAAAAGATTTGCCTGGTGAAGTCAGGCCATGTTCTGGACTTTTTTGCCAAGTTTTGCCGTTCACCAAATAGCCCTATTTAAGCTCCCTGCACCTGTCAGCAGGTGCTGTCCGTTCTACAGCGTCTGAGTACCTGTGAGCTTCAGCTCTCCTACCTGAAACCTGCTTCCTGTGTTGTTCCTGTGTACCGACCCAGCTTGCTCTGACCTGCTACCTATCTGCTTGCATCGACCCCGGCTATCCACGACCATCCGCTTGTCCGACCCTTCTGTACCTTGCCGCCAGCCTGTGAACGAACTCTGCTTGGACTTTGACTATTCTTCTGCCTGCCCCTTCTGTGCCTCTCTGATCCGCCAGTTGCCGACCCAGCCTGCACGACCACTCTTCTGTCTGCACGACCTTCTGGAGCCTAACATCACCACCAGTGACCATCCAGCCCTCGTGCCATCCCGCACTCTGGGACTTCCTGTCTACACTACCAGGGGTCCCAGAATCGGGTGTGTAAGAGTGGTTGTTCCCTGCTAAGACAGACTCCACCACCAGGATCGTGACATCACCAGTGCACAAAGAAAGGTCCATAAAGACATGGGTGAGCGAGTTTGGGGTGGAGGAACTGACCTCAACCTGACAGAACACATTTGGGATGAATTAGAGCAGAAACTGTGAGCCAGGCCTTCTCATCCACATCAGTGCCTGGCCTCACAAATGCGCTTCTAGAAGAATGGTCAAACATTCCCATAGACACTCCTAAAACTTGTGCACAGCCTTCCCAGAAGAGTTGAAGCTGTTATAGCTGCAAAGGGTGGGCCAACTCAATATTGAACCCTACAGACTAAGACTGGGATGCCATTAAAGTTCATGTGCGTGTAAAGATAGGTGTCCCAATACTTTTGATACTATAGTGTATGAGCTAGATTGGGAGGGACACACAGAGGTTGATCTGGTGCAGCTGTGCATGGTAGCCAATTAGCTTCAAACTTCAGCTTGTTCACTCAAACTTTGGCAATAAAATCTGGAAGCTGATTGGTTTCTATCTGGCTGCACCAGATTTTGCATTCTTCGGTTTCAGTAAATAAACCTCAGAGTCAACACCAGGTTGGCTCGAGTGGCGTCTCATCTTCAATGTGCTCACACTTATGGATTAGCAATGGTACGTCTGCTCCCATTTTCTGCAGACTATTGGGGAGACATTTGATCCTCTAGCTTTGAGTGGAGCCATAAGTATCAACGTGACTTTTAGTGGAGTGCAGGGTTGCCAACAGCCAGTAAATTTACTGACAGTTTGTAAAAATCAGTGAATTTTACAACTGTCTATAAATATCAGGGTCTGATAATTTGTCATGCTGTGCTGACTTTTTAAAGCGGAGTTCCACCCAAAAGTGGAACTTCCGCTTTAAGTCCTCCTCCCCAGCTCCAGGTGCTGAAACGGAGCTTTTGGGGAGGAGGGGGGGTGGGGATACCCTATTTTTAGGGGTACTTCCGCCCCGGTCGCCTTAGGCGATCAGAAGTGGTAGGACTCCTTCCCCCTCCCTCCCGAAGTCTTCTGGGACACAGGACAGGTCCTAGAAGACTTCGGGACCAATCACAATGCGCAGCGCCGCTCGCGCATGCGCAGTGTGCGCCCGGCCGTGAAGCTGCGGCCGGGTGCCCACAGTAGCAATGCCGGCGCCGCGGAGGGGAGGGGGAGAGGAGCGAGGCTCCGTGCGGCTCCATTGCTGGACCGGGAGACAGGTGAGTGTCGGTTTATTAAAAGTCAGCAGCTACACTTTTTGTAGCTGCTGACTTTTAATAAACCTAAGGAAAGGGTGGAACTCCGCTTTAAGAGTAAACCAGGGAAATTACTTGATATGGATATTGCCAGTGTTTCCATGTGTTTAAATATCAGTTGTCTTTATTATTAATGTATTAATTTATTATTAATAGGAGTATTATTTTTCAAGTTGTCAGTAAAAAATGTGCTCCACCAGTAAATTTTCATGTTTTGCCAGTAAAAAATGCTGCGGGAGGTTGGCAACACTGGTGGAGTGCACTGTAAGATACGGCCAGGGCTATAGCAAGGTAGACAATATGGAAGGAAAATAAATACACCAGAAAATAAAAATACAATATTTGTTTCTTTTGCAGAACATAACCTTTATCTAACGGGTACGTATAGCGTCTGTGAGTCCTGAAATTAAAACATTTTTGAAACAAATAAAATGAGGTTCCAGTTCCACCTCCACGCTTTCAGAACTTGTGAAAACATTTTTTAAAGAGTGGCCAAGGCTTTATTTACATGAATCATGGAACAATGTGTAGCACGCACAGAGATTGTCAAATATTCCCCCAAAATTCTCCTACTCGTGTGAATCATAATTCTGGTCATGTGGACACGGCACGCCAAGCTCTTCACGCTAAAGGGATTTCCATATCAAAGGCTGGAAAATGATTGATGATTTAAAGCTGAACTCCAGGCAAACAGCTAAATACATAGATGAAACCCATAGGGAGCCGTTTTATCTGCTAAAGAGTTTGTATTTTCTCCATCCAGTTCTGAGATTTACATAACTCTGCCATACAGCACATCACTTTCTGTAGGGGGGATGCCTGATTTTTTTTTGGTTCAGCAATACTTACAGGTTTTCTGACTACCCCCAGCCTGTGAATGGACAGTGAAAAGAGAAGCGGCAGACTAATGAGCTCATTTCTGTATCTGCTCTCTTCTCCCAACAACATGTCACTTGTACTGCAGTACAGCTGATTGGCTCAGTTTGCTGCTTCTTCTTCCCCCAGTCTGCACAAAGCTGAGTCAAATTAAGGTACTTGGTAAAAAAAAAAAATACATTAATGGCTATATTAACCACTTCAGCCCCGAAAGGATTTCACACTTTAGGACCGGAGCCCTTTTTGCGATTCGGCACTGCGTCGCTTTAACTGAAAATTGCGCGGTCGTGCAATGTTGTATCCAAACAAAATTTGCGTCCTTTTTTTCCCACAAACAGAGCTTTCTTTTGGTGGTATTTGATCACCGCTGCGTCATTTGTGATCGCCGCTATAAACAAAATAAGAGCGACAATTTTGCAAAAAAACCCCAAATTTCTTACTTTTTGCTAAAATACAAATCCAAAAAAAAATATATAAAAAAACATTTTTTTTCATCGGTTTTGGCCGATTTATATTCTTCCTCATATTTGTGATTAAAAAAATCGCAATCGGCGTTTATTGATTGGTTTGCGCAAAAGTCGTCGCGTTTACGGATGATGAGAATTCATTTTTGGGGTTTTTATTTATTTATTTTTTTTAATCTGCGATTTTTAGCGGTACTGCGATATTGGGGCGGACATGTCGGAACATTTTGACACTTTTTTGGGACCATTGGCATTTATACAGCGATCAGTGCTATAAAAATGCATTGATTACTGTGTAAATGCCATTGGCAGTGAAGGGGTTAACCTGCAGGGGGAGCTCTAGGGTTAACTATGTTCCCTGGGCGTGTTCTAACTGTGGGGGGACTGCCCTAGCTGGGGAAGGGAAGCGATCGCAGCTTCCGTGTAGAGGAAGGCTGTGATCACAGCCCTTCCCCCTCACACAGAACGGAGGTCCGTGTTTACTTACATT
Organism: Glandirana rugosa; assembly: GCA_018402905.1. Taxonomy (NCBI): domain Eukaryota; kingdom Metazoa; phylum Chordata; class Amphibia; order Anura; family Ranidae; genus Glandirana; species Glandirana rugosa. The sequence goes on along the minus strand of BLSH010450807.1, from coordinate 725,362 downwards.
GACCTCCGTTCTTTCACTCCGGGGGGGGCATCGCAGGTGGCCGGCGGAGATCGACTCCGCCGCACCCGCTCCCTGGCCCTCCCCGGACACAGTGAGCGCGCGGGCACGCCTCCGGTGGCGCGCGCTCACTGTGCGCGATCTGGCAGCCGCCGTCATATGACGGCGATTTGCCTTAAAGAGCCACCTTGTCGCCGTCAAATGCCGATCGGCGGTCGGCAAGTGGTTAATTAACCTCTTGCCAACTCGGTAGATATACTGCAAGCGGATGGCGCAGCCAGGCCCCCCCGACGTACCTGTACATCGCTGTGTACTTCCTGGTTTGGTGGCACACATGTGCGCACCCCCTGCTAGCCAGTGCTGTGGTTGGACACTTCACAAGTTTGTCAGCAGATTTCAGCCAATGATTTTGGCTGAAACCTGCTGATCGGTTGCCAATCACGGCACAGAGTTCCGTGTTGATAAACATACATTGCTCTTTGCACAGATAGTGATCTGCCAACTCTGATTTCAAGGGAGGAAAAGCAGACAGATCTATTAGTAAAAGCAGCACACATTACACATTGTTAGGTACGGAGTTCACCCCTTGATTGCCCCTTGATGTTAACTCCTTCCCAACCAGTGCTGATGGGGTTTACTTCCTCTATATTCCCCTGCAAAGTAGAAGCATAATGGGTGACTATGCATCACATAGTCGACCATTATGTGTCACTTACCTGCAAACAAAGCCTGAAATGTCGTCTGTGCAAGCAGCGTCCATCTTCAGGCCCTCTTCTCAGGCACGGGAGCCACCAGTCACGGCACAATCCCAGTGAAAAAACAGCACAGAGGCATAAATTTATTACTTTCACATGTTAAAATGCCAGTACATGTATACATTGGAACGATACATAAGAACTTGTACATGAAGTGAAGGAGATAGTACCGACGTTTCGCAGGTTAGTGCTTCTTCAGAGGTAACTCCTTACTTTCACGTTCCATTTATTTAAACATCATGTTAAAATGTTAAAATGTGTCCAATCCCCCTCCCCACCGTGCTACGGCTGCCGTCCAGGAGTGAGAGGCAACAGCGCCAGAGCTGTTGACCAGGTCCAGTGGGTACTGGACCGGGAGGTAAGCATAAGGGTGATGTTAAAGCGTGTCTACTCCCGATGGGGAGGACAACAATGGCGTCCAAACAGCAGCCTCCCCAGCAATGGCCAGTGGTCTCACCTATAGGAGTGGTGAAAGAGCCACTACGTCTGTGAAACGCCGCTGGGAGACTGGTGGTTGTTGTGGACTACAAGTTCCAGCCGGCTGGAGGGAGAAGACAGAATGCTGGAAGAGGGGATATTTAGCCTGTGTTGGGGAGGAGTTGGTCTCTTGGGACCACAGCCTTCATCTGAAAGCAGTGACCCAGTCGGGGAGAGCAAGCTGGTTCTGCAGCCTAGGCAGCAGGAGAGAGCCTCCGGTGGTCAAGTGTTGACGCATCCGTCGTTGGCAGTGTCAATTCGGTGACAGTCAGAAGGTCACCCTCATCACCTACATTACAGATCCAGCTGAGCTGTGGCACCGAGGAGTGTGCTGCCGAGCAGCGCTCCTTGAGCACAGTATCTGCAGGAGCCTACTGCAGGATCTTCACATCATCCCTTGAGCCTGGTATCATCCAGACTGGTGAGCGGGCAATAGCCCACCCTCTTTACACCTAAAGACACTGCATGCAGACACCTTTTCTTTGCCCTCCTCATTAAAGCTCTATAAGGAGACATCTACAAACACAATTGCACTGTCTGGATGTTATTACCCAAAGGATAGATTTGGACCCTTCACTTGAGCTAGATACAAGACACCAGCATCAAAAGGACTCCTTTGTGCCCCCCACCCCCACACAAAGAAAGTTAGGCATTTGACCAGCACCTATTACTAAGGAACTCTGCCTTAGAGACCAGGTCAAATACTTTGTGCACAACTTCATGGGCTTCCACAGGTAGGGGCAGGGGGGGGGCAGTTGCCCCCCCCCCCCGGAATCTGGGGTTCCCCACTAGGTCCTTATCCTCTTGAGCCATGTATGTGGTTTCTGACAGTCTCTTGGGCTATGTATGCAGTTTCTGATTATCTCTTGTGCTATGTCCGCAGTCTCTAACCGTCTCCTGTAGTATGTCCGCAGTCTCTGACCGTCTCCTGTACCATGTCTGCAGTCTCTGACCGTCTCCTATACCATGTCTGCAGTCTCTGACCGTCTCCTGTACCATGTCCGCAGTCTCTGACCGTCTCCTGTATCATGTCTGCAGTCTCTGACCATCTCCTGTACCATGTCCGCAGTCTCTGACCATCTCTTGTATCATGTCTGCAGTCTATGATGTCTCCTGTACTATGTCTGCAGTCTCTGACCATCTCTTGTATCATGTCTGCAGTGTCTGACCATCTCTTGTACCATGTCAGCAGTCTCTGACCGTCTCTGGTATCATGTCTGTAGTCACTGACCATGTCCTGTACTATGTCTGCAGTCTCTGACCGTCTTCTGTACAATGTCTGCAGTCTCTGACCGTCTCCTGTACCATGTCTGCAGTCTCTGACCGTTTCCTGTACAATGACTGCGGTCTCTGACCGCGATAATGTGATAATGACATTGTCAAAAAGGGGCAGAGCGTGACCTTAAAATGATGCCCCCCCCCCCTGAAAAAACTTCTGCGGACGCCCATGCACAACTTATCAATCAGTGTTCAGTGTTTGTATTTAACGGGTTGTGACTTCAGGGGGCAAAAGTGGAGTAGCCTGACATAAAACTGGTTATTCTCCTTCCCTTTTCTGGCCTGCAGCCATAGGTCTTGATCAGGTTACTGTTGCTGCTTTTTATTCTACTAAGGACTACATCCATACATTTCTTATACTTACTTATACTTGTCAAGAGTTTCATCATAGCCTTATATTTGCTTAACCCACTTTCTGTTGATACTGTTAACTATCAAACCTATCTGTTTTACTATGTTCTAGTTTAGTGTCTGTGCATTATATTTACTATTGATAAAATGTAGACACGTGCGGTTCGTTTCATTCCGACTAATTTTTTGTTATTCGGATATATCCGAATCCCTGAATTATAGTACAAACTCATTTTACTGAGTTCTCCGAATAACTAAACAAAATTCGTCTGAATTTCTGAAATCCAAAATGACATTCAAATCAAATTTTACATCGAATTCGAACAGTAAACATATTATTATTATTATAATACAGGATTTATATAGCACCAACTGTTTACGCAGCGCTTTACAACTTGAGGGTAGACAGTACAATTGCAATACACTTATATACAGTAGAAATCAGAGGGCCCTGCTCGTTAGAGCTTACAATCTAAGAGGGAAATGTCAAGTGATACAAGAGGTAATAACTGTGGGGGATGTGCTGATGGAGAAGATAAATGTACAGTTGTGAGGTGGGGGCCAGATAGGCTTCTCTGAAGAGATGAGTTTTCAGGAATCATCTGAAGGTGGACAAAGTAGGAGAAAGTCGGACAGATTGGGGTAGAGCATTCCAGAGGATAGGAGAGGCTCTGAAAAAGTCTTGAAGGTGAGCATGGGAGGAGGTGAGAAGGGAGCTAGAGAGCAGGAGGTCTTGGGAGGAGCGAAGATATTATTGAAATCAAAGACTGTGTGGGTTATTAGAGTACTATTTCGAAATAACGCTGTTTTCGTTAAGCCAAAAAGGTGATTTAAAGAGTCATTGTAATCATTTGATGAATTTGATGATTTTTCTTTTGTTCGTTCACTTTGCAAGTGTAAAATTGATAAAAAAGAAACCAGTAAAATATACAGGGCTGCTGTTAGAAATCATGAGGTCCCCTACAGTCTACCTGACAGGGCCCCCCCTTTAGCAATGGAGGCAGTGGCTAGGGGTGTACACATGTGATGCTATGCTTTACAGCCATGGCAGAAATGATGCCCTTGTTGAAAAAGATGTAGTGCTGCTCTGCGAGTGTCCTGCAACTGCACGCACAGCACATGATTGGGGCACGGTAGTACGGGTTGAGAGGGCAATCCTCACCACCTGTCAAAAGCTCTCTGAAAAGCAATACAAATGCTGACAGCTGTACAGATAGCAAAGCACATGTGAATGGGCCCTTCTTTTTTTTTTTATTTTTTAGAATTTTATTTATTTATGTATGTGAGAGTTTTCCACACTGTGCTGGAAAGCACTGCCCTTGTGATCTGCTGCGGGTGCCATTGTATTCTTAACCTCACCTCCAAAGCAGATTGCAAACATACCACCAAAAAGTAGTGCATGCACTCATTTTTCTGTGTTCTGGTATGAATTTAAAGCCCATTCAAATGAATGGGCTCCAAAATCACACCGCATGGGAACACTTAAGACAACCAAACCCCCTCCTCTCTGTACAAATCTCCCCTCCAAGGTCATATTCCCCCATGAACATTTTCCCCCCACAGCCCCAAATCCCTACTCAGTACAGATTTACCCCCATTGTCCTAAACTCCCCTCAGCACAGACCACCCTCCCAGCTCCAGCTCATTACAGACCATCCAGTAGGGACCATGGTATAATTGCCAACATTGTCAAAAAATGTATAGGGACACTTTTTTTGTCTGTAGGCGGGGTCTTATTATAATTAGGGGGTGGGGCATTTATTTGTAGGTGTATCATAGCTGGGGAAAAAATGTCCCAGCAGAGTGCCCTACTTACATCAGGATGTCCAGCAGCGGAGTGCCCTCCCTACAACAGACGTGTCCCAGCAGAGTGCCCTTTTTACATCAGGTGTGTCCCAGCGGAGTGCCCTCTTTACATCAGTTGTGTCCCAATGGAGTGCCCTCTTTATATCAGGTGCTTCCCAGCACAGTGGCCTCTTTACATCAGGTGTGTACCAGCGGAGTGCCCTACTTACATCAGGATGTCAGAGCGGAGTGCCCTCTTTACATCAGGGTGTCCCAGCGGAGTGCCCTCCTTACTTTAGGGTGTCCAGCAGCGGAGTGCCCTCCTTACATCAGGGTGTCCCAGCGGAGTGCCCTCTTCACATCACGGTGACTCAGCAGAGTGCCCTCTTTACATCAGGATGTCCCAGCGGAGTGCCCTTCTTACATCTGGGTGTCCCAGCAGAGTGCCCTCTTTACATCAGGGTGTCCCAGCGGAGTGCCCTCCTTACATCAAGGTGTCCCAGCGGAGTGCCCTCCTTACATCAAGGTGTCCCAGTGGAGTGCCCACCTTACATTAGGGTGTCCCAGAGGAGTGATCTCATTACATTAGGGTGTCTGTGGCCTGATTATTTATTTGGCCTCTGCGCCATTCACTAGCCCTGGAGGCAGGGAACAACCAAGAGGCGGAGCTTGGGTGGCAATGAAAGCGGCTGCCAACAGAAATTCTATTGGCAGCCGCTTTGCATTGCCACTGAGCTCCACCTCTTGATTCTTCTCACCACTGGTCTCCAGTAAAATGGCGACGGAGACAGAGCCAGCGCAGGCCGCAGACCTCTAGCGGCAGCGGAGGAATCAGGGAAAACCGGAATCCGTTAGACCGGGAAAAAGGTCTAAATCCTGGGAATGTCCTGGGAAATTCGGGAGTTTTGGCACGTATGTGGTGGGCATAGGTACATCAAAAAAAAAATAGACAATGTAAAAGGAGCTCCAGCTCTTCTAGTCTTGCTTGCAGCTTACCTTTACTAAAGCTAGCCACCTTATCAGTGCACCTCAGCCAGGTACAAGAATTGCTGGGCAGACCCTGTGCCCCTCTGTGATAGGCAGAAGGTGTGAAAACAACAGCTAAGTGAACTAGAAGCAGCCCTCCTGTGCTCTGTGTAATCAGATGATCAGGGACTGCAGCCCATCAGGAAGCATGATACTGACCTTTCATAGATTCAGAGTTTGGCAGTTGTTTGCAGAGTTGCCTGATTACACTCAAGAATAAAAGAGAACATTCACTGAAAGACGGAACTGTGAACTAGCAGACTGTCACTGGTCTGCTTTCCCCAGTACATCTCTGCTCGGATTCAGTGTGTAGAGTGGCTGGAGCACTACAACAATTTATATTTCTATGCCCCTTCATAGCAGATTGCTGTGCCCAAGCCTCTGCCTTGTCTGTCCTCCAGACTGCTTGGTGTAGCATGGAATTCAGTATCAGCACAGGCAATACAGCCGACTCTCCTGCTGCCCGGGTCCCCTTTTTCAGCTGATGAGGCATGGGCCCGGTACAGGAGGGCTGGCTGTACTGCCTTATCAGCGGCCCTGTTTATATATATATTTGAAAGCATTTGAACTCAACATTATTTTTTCTCAGCTGGCACAGTATTGTACATAGGAAACTGTGCATGTAAAACATAAGATGGTCTTATATAATGTGCAAGGGCCAAGGGATATGCATTGCTTTATGGTAGTGGTGCCCAAAATATGCCTATTTTACATAAGTACTTGTGAAATAAAATAATTTCATTAATTTTTGCATTGATTTGTCAGTCAGTTCCGAAAGCAAAATGCGCTTCTTAACCACTTGCCGACCATGTAACGCCGATATAAGGCGGCAAAGTGGAACAATAGCGCAGATCGCATCTATAAACAGCAATCGGCACAGGCGTGATAGCGTGCAGGCGTGCGCCGCCAGCGGCAAGCTCTCATGCCCTTCGCGCGCTCCCTGAGTGGGGCCATGGGTCAGGCGGACTCAATGTCCGCCGGCGACCCGCGATCACCTGTGAGAGGGGAAGAACGGGGAACTGCTGATGTAAACACGGCGGTCCTCTGTTCTGACAGGCGGCATGGCAGAGATCTACTAATCACTGTAATCGGGATCAGTTAGATCTGTCATGCCCCTGCCAGCCCAGTCCTCACACAATTAGAACATGCCTAGGGAACACTGTTAACCCCTAGATCGCCCCCTACAAGTTAACCCTTTCCCTGCCAATGACATAGTTACATAGTTGGTCAGGTTGAAAAAAGACACAAGTCCATCTAGTGTTGACATTTATACAGTAATCAGTGTTTTTTTTTTAGCTCTGATCGCTGTATAAATTTCAAAGTCCCAAAAAAGTATCAAAAATGTTAGACATGCCCGCCGCAATATCACTGTCCCAATAAAAATCACAGATCACCACCATTACTAGTAAAGAAAAAAAATTGTGAAAACACCATAAATGAATTCTCATGGTTTGTAAACATTCCAACTTTTGAGCAAACCAATCAATAAACACCGATTGTATTTTGTTTTACCGCAAATATGTAGAAGAATATATATCGGCCAAAACTGATGAATACAGTTTTTTTTTTTTGGATATTTATTATAGCAAAAAGTAAAAAATATTGTTTTTCTTTTCAAAATTGTCGCTCTTTTTTTGTTTATAGTGCAAAACATAAAAACCGCAGAGGTGATCAAATACCACCAAAAGAAAGCTCTATATGTGGGACAAAAAGGACGTCAATTTAATTTGGGTACAGCATCGCACGACCGCACAATTGTCATTCAAAGTGACGCAGTACCGAATAGCAAACAGTGTTCTGGTCATTAAGGGGGTAAATCCTTCCGGGGCTGAAGTGGTTAAAGTGGTTGCAAAAATATAATAACAAAATAAAACCTGCAAGACAAAGGCATAATGAGCTACTATGCATTGCATACTAGCTCATTATGAAATACTCACCTTAAAACAATGCTGTTGCAGCGGTCCACAAACACTGCTGTGACCTGAGTTTCCTCCGGGTACGCGGGCTCCGGCACTGTGATTGGCCAGAGCCGCGGTGACGTCACTCCCACGCATGCGCACGGGAGCCACCAGTCATTGCACGCGCACTGAAGAGACGTGCACATGCGCTGATGACGTTGGCACATGCAGATACAGTGCATATCTCCTAAACTGTGCAAGTTTAGGAGATATTCACTGTACCTACAGGCAAGCCTTATTATAGGTTTACCCGTAGGTAAAAGTGGTGTAACAGGTTTTACAACCACTTGTAAACATTTTGGCAGCTGCATTCAAATTTTAAAAAAATATAAAATTTTCGATTTGAACGATTCAGAATTTATTGTTTCCAATGTTTTCGAATTGAAAAAATAATTGGTAAATTCGAAGAAAATTTGAAAAAATACATAGAACGAATCCCAAATACGAATCCTGAATACGAATTGAACGAGCAGAAAAACACCGGTCTGTATACACAGCTGAAAGTAAGTGGTTGCTGATACTCCAGTCCAGTGCTCAGATTTAGAGGAGTCTTCCAATCTCCCAAGAGAAAATCAATGATATTCAAAAAATATGAATCGGCACTCCGGTAATGCTTGCAATTAGGTTTATTGTGCAATGACCATGTACAAACAAGCTGACGCGTTTCAGCAGTGACGCCTTGTTCACAGCTGCGAAACGTGTCAATTGTTTGTACATGGTCATTGCACAATAAACCTAATTGCAAGCATTTCCGGAGTGCCGATTCATATTTTTTAAATTTTGGTCAGGTTATTGTACTCATTTGTTTTTGAAAAG
>BLSH010450807.1:677224-700171 GCA_018402905.1 Glandirana rugosa | reverse complement strand
CCCCCCCCCCCCCCCCCCACTCTCCTCATTAGCTCACTGACTTTGATTCACAGCAGTGGAAGCCAATAACGCCCGCTGCTGTGTCTCAGCCAATCAGGAGGAAGAGCCTTGGACTCGGGTAAGTTTTAGGGGGCCTGATGCACACACAAGTTTTTTTTATCTTAATGCATAGAATGTATTAAGACAAAAACCCTTCTGCTTTAGAACCACTTTAAATGGTTCTAAAGCCTTAAGGTTTTTCACCTTAATGCATTCTATGCACTAAAGTGAAAACAATTTCTGTGCTGCAGCTCCCCCCCCAGATCCCCCCTTTTCTTATCTGAGTCCGATCCGACGTGCCAGCGATGTGCTGTCGCTCTCCTCATTGGAGAGATTGATAACAGCATGAGCCATTGGCTCCCACTGCAGTCAATAAAAAGCTGGGACATGGGAGCCGGGCCAAGTCCCGCTCTCTGTGCCAATAGATGCAGCAGTGGGACTCGGGAGCGCCCGCACAGGTGCCCCCATGGAAAGCAGCTTTTTTGTGGGGGCACCCAATGAAGAGGAGAAGCCAGGAGCAACGACAGAGTACCCCAGAAGGAGAGGATCGGAGTCGCTCTGTGCAAAATCATTGCATAGAGCAGGCAAGTATGGCAGGTTTGGTATTTTTATTAAAAAAAAAGTAAAGGTTTACAATCACTTTAAGGTAAGGAATTTCATATGATGAAATGTCATTTTTAAAGCACCCCCCAAAGCACCTTGCTAATGCATATAGGCTTTAGCACACAATTCATTTGGTAACTTATCATAATGTGTTTTGTTGCAATGCATAAAAAAATAAATTAAAGAAAAACAATAAATGCATTCTTTAGTGTGATTTCTGTACAGTGGGCAGCCCAGTCACACAAACGCATGTAAAAGGCACATAAAAACATGCTTCTATGCACATGCGTTGTAGCATTGCATAGATGTGAATGGGAACTTAAGATCTTATACTTCTGCTGACTGCAGTCCTCCTTCTGTGTATCACAAAAAAAGAATTCTCCAGGAAATGAGACTGAAGGATTCACACAGAAACATCGAACACATCGGAAGCAGTAAGTGTGGATGAGCTGTGCCTGTGTTGTACACAGCTAATATCTCCCCGGCACGGCACTGAAATTCTGTCTTTTCTCACACAGGGCCGGGAGCCGAGGCCAAGACAAACACAAGAAGCTTTTCATTCTCTTTGCTGCAGAGGAAGAAAACATGGAGCCTGCGATGAGGAGCCTGATGTCTGACAACAGCCGATACGTCGAGTCCTTCCGCCTCTTCCTACAGAATTCCACAGAGCACCAGTGCATGCAGCTCTTCATAGAGACCAAACTGGCCGCCATTGTGTCCAGGTACAGTACCCGGCTCTCCTGTCCTGCCTGCTGGTGCTTTCCCTTAGATGTGTTCTTCTGTGACAGTCAGATGTTCACATCCCTACTTGTCCTGTTGTCATGGCAGTGAAAGGGTCAACTGTTTGATCATAGGCCTAGGCCTGAACATTAGACCATGGGTGGCCATGCATGCATGTCCTGACCAAAGTATCTCTGTATAGATATGCAAGTTGTGCCTATGGGGGAAGGAGGGGGAGCAGGACCATGTGGGCCCCTTTGGGGGGAAACAATAGTGTTCATCATTTAGGTTAGCTTTCCCTTAAGAAGCATGGGTCGGCCAAGGTCACGAAGAGGCCCACAAACAATTGGACAATAAACTGACACATAATGCTGATGGTCTCCAATGTGAGTTCTGCAGGCTTTGTTTTTTTTTTTGCTCCTGACCTGCATTTGGGAAGGATTGGGAACAAAGCATTGGGCTCTTGAACCTGCATGTTACAGAGAAGCCTATACTGATGTTTATCTCTATGCTTACCAGGCCTTGGCTTCCATTGTGTTTTGGCAAATACACTATATTGCCAAAATTAAATTAGAGTGGAGACTGCGAGCCATCCTTCTCATCCAACATCAGTGCCTGACCTCACAAATGTGCTTCTGGAAGAATGGTCAAACATTCCCATAGACACTCCTAAACCTTGTGGACAGCCTTCCCAGAAGAGTTGAAGCTGTTATAGCTGCAAAGGGTGGGCCAACTCAATATCGAATCCCACAGACTAAGACAGGGATGCCATTAAAGTTCATGTGCATGTAAAGGCAGGCGTCCCGATACTTTTGGCAATATAGTGTACATGCTTTATGATGCAGTCTCTGGACTGCTTTTCATCATCTATACAAGTCAGCAGCAAGCAAAAGGATCTTATAAGTAACACATTAGCTAGCCATCAGTTAAGCTAGATACTAAACCCACACAGGCACAGGGAGAATATCCAAACTTCAGGTAGATAGTGTCATGGTTGGGAACCAATGACCCTAGTGCTGCTAAGTGGAAGTACTATCCCAGACGTTGTACTCTTGGTACAAAACGCATAGGTGTGGCCTACGGACGGCAGCATTATCACGTCTTACTGTGGATGTTTTGGATGCATATGAGCCGGGAAGGGAGAGACTGTTGTAACTAGGATGCCGCACATAGCCTGACTTATCGTATGGATGTTTTCTCAAGGCGTACATTTCACTGTGATGCTGTAAGTGCAACTTTTAATGTAATAAATCCTATTTTATACAATATAACACTATGATCTTTTTTTCACACATCACACATCATATGTGGTGACGTGAGGAAGATCTCAGCCCACAATCCTGATCGCACTGGGAGAATCGCAGCAAGGGTGATGGAGAGACTATACCTCTCCAGAGGCTTATGTGACCAGCCTATCATTTGGTGGTCAACGCTATCTGCTAAGAAGGCATCCTTCTCTACCTCACTGGGTGTTGTCACGGTGGTAGCCTCTGAGTGTTTTGAGGATAGGATACCTATATCTGCACATACTCCCATGCGATTTTCTTCATCAGATTTTCCTGCACGGGTTTTGGACTGCTCATCTTATCGCTTATTACTAGTTTTGGACTGTGATTTATATGAATTTTGTTTATCTACAATTCTGATTGTTATTAAAAAAATGTTATACTTGTTGTATATTAGCCACTATATTGCTGATATCTCTTATCCACATCCCTACAATCAAGCTGAGATTCTGTCCACATCCACAATTATCTGCCTGTCACCATTTACATCTAGCACAGTGGCTTTGTTTTTCCAGGAACTTCCAGAATCCTAGCAGGGCATCTCAATGTGGTGCTTCAGATAGTGCCTAGTACAAATCCCATTTGGACCTGCTGCCGTGTTTGGATTTCTGATTGAGAATAGGGTTGACACCTGGCAGGTAAAAATGGGACTTGTTGCCAATGTTATTGATATGAAAGGGATTATAAGGCTGATATTTTCCCGAAAGAAAGGTCAACCTGGCCTGCAGTGAATTGTTCTATTACCGCTACTACCAGACATCCCACACACATTGGTTGACTCTTGGTCAAGAAAGGTCATTTCACACCTTCTCTGTGGAAGATCTCCTGTGTTGAGCTGATAGAGACATTTGATTGCAAAGAATCAGCTCATATGTCAAACAGCCATGTCATTGGCTTTTTATGCATTTATTTTTATTTTGAATAAGTACAAGGATATAAGTAAGATGATATCAGGAAACATTAAATTTTGTATATTAGAGAGATAACAGAGATACAGGTTATACTTTATAGTAAAAACCTTAGTGGTATAGAGATATTTTAGGGCCTTCTGATGCATATGAGCAGGGGTAGTATTGTGAGCTAGGCTAAGGCACAGTGTCCTTAGAAATAAGAGATGGACCACCAAGGCATGAGCTAGATCAGGGTTTCTCAACCAGGTTTCCTCCAGAGGTAGCTAGGGGTTCCTTGGACAATAGTCAATTTCTGCCTCTCACATAAGTTCCCAATGACCCCATTGATCTTTTTAGCTATCTCTAAGGGAGTAATTCTTCCCAATGGCCTCAAATGTAAGGAGCATTATTACCATTGACCATCACACTGATGTATCATGAGTTGTAGATTTTTAATTTTTAGCAGGGGTACCCCGAGACCAGAGAACTATTTCAAGGGTTCCTCTGTGTTGAAAAGGTTGGGAAAGGTTGAGCTAGATGCTTCAAGATGTCTCCTGGTGTCAAGAATTTTTGTTTTATATTACATAGATGAGAAATTCATGGCATTGGGTGCAGGGAACTACTACGAGTGAAGGGGGTGGGGGCAGGGTAGTAGGATCAATCTAACTGGTGAGGCAGGTTATAGGAAAGGGGTGCGAAAGTGAGAGGTAGTCTAGAAGCCTTTTGGTTGGTTTGTCAACACAGCACTCTTAACATCTACTTCCATTAGCCAGGTGCAAATTCAACACTTGCCCAGGCAAGTTCAGCACCCAATGCCTATACCATACTCCACGACCATATACTATGAAAGTGGATGACCATAGATCAGAAGTGAGCTTATATGGCAATGGCAATGACATCTGCTTCATTGCTTATGTGATTTTCTTTCCTGCTTTTAATTGTATTTTGTAAACCAGTTTACAAATAGAAGAGTTTTTATTGTTTCAACAGTTTATCAAACACATTTGTTGGGTGCTAGTTGCACTTCAAATGAATGCTGCCCTCAGGAACAGGCAGTCTGCTGCAAATGATTAATTGTGTTTCTCACAACCTTTTCTAAACACCAGTGCCTATATTGAAGAGCACCTGTCCACCATCCAACACGTAGAGACCTACTGGGCTCCCATTTTATGAGGTCAGGACGATTTTTCTGAAATTGTAGCTGGTGTGTAGATGATGTTGGGCATTTAAAAGAGAAGTATGGGATTTTTTTAAACCATAGTTACCTAGGTGGATGCTGCATCTGTCCTCCACCGGCTCTAAGGCTGAGAACCAATCGATCAAACAGCGCAGATCGCTCGGGTCTCAGAGCTACCTGAGCAGAGAGCTGGCGACTATCAGTCACCGGCCCTCTGCTCTGCCCCCCGCTCACTGGAGTGCTGGGCTGTGGAGGGTGTGGGAGCGGTTGGTCCAGGCATGTAGACGGACCCTGACTATATGGTTGCGATCTTTCCAAAGCCTGGACCGGCTCTGTGACATCAGCCAGCAATGGGCTTTAGCATGCTGTCAGCTGAAAATGGGTCACAGGAGTGCAAAACTATCTGCACTCCTGTGAGCCACAGAAGTACAGCCAAACAAGCTTTGGTTGTACTTCCCCTTTAATATTTATAAGGATGATTTTACATGACATTGACGCTTATATGCGGCTGCACAAAGGTGAGCCCTAACACCATGCTGCCACATATATGGGGCACCTCCAGCACTGTGACTGCACTGTCACCAACAGCTTCAGGTCACTGTTGATGATCTGGAGCCAGTAGGATGGGCTCTCGATCATGTAATTGCTTTGACAGCCAATCACATGATCAGGAATCCCCTGTAATGCCTTTGGCTTTATGAACTCTTAAACGGGCTGGCTCCCAATGGCTGGAAGAGGTCAAAGAATACATTTTACTTTGTTTAACAATGTGCCTATGTCCTTTTTTCTTCCTCAATGCATATTTACCTCTATCCCATGGCCAGCCTCATTGTCTACATTCTTTGGTAAAATCTTTTTTGCGATGGAGGCACCTGCACAGTCAATTTTCATGGACTCCTTAAGAGGAGATGCCATGGAGATGGCCCCAGATTAATCTAGAAAGGATCACGTGAGCTGCACAGAGAAAATTCCAACTAGGGATGCAAACATTGTGACAGTCAGTGGCCTTGGGATGCAGGTAAGCATGCATTTAGCGAGGGAGTAATTTAGGTGAAGGGAATTGGAAGGAGGGGGGCATGAGATGGATTGATAATTGCACTTTGTCTTAAAGTGCACTTGTCTTTTTAAGGAAAATAATGATACACAATGGCAGAGAGATAGAAACACCAGCTTTACAGGAGGCTGCCCATTCCATTTATATATGTGGAAATACATTAAGAAAAGCATGCAGGGACTCCATTTCTTCTTGTCAGGTGCAAATACAAAGAAATGGCTGGTTTGAGCTCTACCAGAAACATGGGTCATTGGGATTTCCAAACATGGAAGCTATAAAGATATACAATGAATGGACCAAGGCAGATGTCTTTTGGTCTTTGCTCTGCTTTCGACAGTTACTTTTCTATTTATTGACAAACTGTGCCAGTGCAAAGTACATCAGATTTATTCAACACTCGCTTGGTGAATTTATGCTCTGACCACTTCATCTCTAATGCTTTAACTTTCTCTTGTCATGTCTTTCTCAGCATAGGCGACGGGAAGTCAGTCATCAATGTCCTCGGAGTAGGAAGTGGCTCAGGTAACATCAGCTATTCATAGACATTACAGAATAAACTTATCCAAAAATTCTGACATGCACATTCACACTGAGAGCATATAATAGGCAATCCAAGGTGTCTGCTCATGCCTTAACCTTCATCCTCCACCACCCCAATCCTCTACTTCATAACTGCAAAAATCCTATGCACATACCAGATTTCAGAAAGTCTTTACCCAGGGATGGACACTCATTGATCTTCCATGTACCACCATGTGACCATCATCATATGAGCACCTCTTGGCTGCTCATATACTGCATTTAGGGTTGCCACATCATCCCTTTAATCCAGGACACATATGAATTACACAGGTTCTGTGGCTGATTTAATGCAGATAAGGTGCCAAGTGAGTTTAATTACCACCTTAATCAGCCACAGAACCTGTGTAATTCATGTGTGTCCTGGATTAAAGGGATGAGGTGGCAACCCTACTGCCAACCTACCTGGCTGCAGTTGCCCCTTTCACCAGCCCTCCTGGCTGTCTCTCTCTACACTAGGGTTGCCACATCATCCCTTTAATCCAGGACACATATGATTTACACAGTTTCTGAGGCTAATTTAATGCAGATAAGGCACCAATTGAGTTTCATATGTGTCCTGGATTAAAGGGATGACGTGGCAACCCTAACTGCATTGTTAGGGTATAGTGGATATAGTGTGCATATCTGTGCACAGGGATGGGCCCCCATCCATCCTGTATCACCATGTGAAAGTCATCAGTCCTGGCCAGTGTCTGCTCAGATACTGAATTGTAGGGGGCAAAGTGGGAATGTGGCAGATTTGTTTCCCGTATCCATAAGTACTGATTTTTCTGGGTGCTGGTGCTGCCAGGGGGTGTGGATAAGGTATAAAAAGGCAGCTTAGAGTGGGTTCACTTAAAATGACAATGCACGATTTTTAACTCATCGGTATGTGTTATAGGTAGAATGCACTTAGCGAGTAGGGTTGCCACCTCATCCCTTTAAACCAGAACACATATGAATTACTCAGGTTCTGAGGCTAATTTAATGCAAATAAGGCACCAAGCGAGTTGAATTACCACCTTAATCAGCTACAGAACCCGTGTAATTCATGTGTGTTTAGGAACCAAGGTGGCCACCCTACACACAGGTTACAATCGGACTGTACATTTTCCTTTCGATCTACTGATCTAAAGATTCACATATTCACTTATACTTTGGTGACTCTGGAGGAGGTTGTATGGACTGTAAAGGTGTCTATACATTATTAGATTTCTAACACATTCCTTGATCCGGACTAAATAGTGCAGATGGACAATGCTCCCTACAGGTTGATTGTTCTTTGACCAGAACAGCAGCTGCAACTACTTGGAAATTTTCCAGCAAGCTTCTTCAACAAAAGTTGAGTGCACATTTGACTTTTGTCAGTGGAATGGGGTGACTGGCTGAGCACATTCCAGTTTGTTGCCATGTTTCAATACATGGCCAACATGAGATTATTGGCTGCTCTGAGTGTGAGAATTGAATTGTAGGTGTCAGTCTTCTCATAGCAGCTTTTCCATCATCATTCAGCTTGCTATATTGGTGAATTTTATGAAAAGAAAGGTATAATGGAGTAAACAGCATGTGCCCTGCTGCACACATCAACCACGCTGTGCAGAAAATCACGGCAGATCCTGGCATGTGGCAAAGAATCTCACTGCCAATTTTTTTCATGGGACATAGCTTAAAGTGATACTAAAGCCTTACATTTTCTTAAGTAACAAATATGTTATGCTTACCTGCTCTGTGCAATAGTTTTGCACAGAGAAGCCTTGATCCTCCTCTTCTCTGGTCCCCCACTGACACTCTGGGCTCCTCCCTCCTGCCAAGTGCCCTCATAGCAAGCCACTGGCTATGGGGGCACTCATGTGTACTCACTCCCGAGCCCTGCTCTGTGTGTCTATAGGACACATAACAGGGCTTGGCCCCACCCCCTCATCACTGGCTGTAATTGACAGCAGCGGGATCCAATGAGGAGGCAGATGCACATCGCTGGATCAAGCTCGGGTAAGTATTAGGGGGGTTGTTGGGGAGTTGCATACTTAAGGTTTTTTTACCTTCATGCATAGAATGCATGGAGGTAAATAACCTTCAGGTTTTACAACCATGTTAAGGCTTATCTAACCTTAAAGAACACATATCTTATATATTATATCTTACTAGTCCTTATATTTTAGGACTGCATTCGTTTTCCTTTTTAAGGTTATTTTCCTTTATTTTCACCTGTTGATCCTGCCAGTAATGTACTTCCTGTCCTAGGTTGACAACGTTTGCTCACTGTATTGAAATTGCAGAGAACCAGCGTTGTCACCCTAGGACAGAAAGTCTAATTTCCATAACATTGGGGGAGGTGTTCTGTAGATTAATTTTAGAGAAAATTACAGAGTTGCAGATTAAAAAGGAAAGGTCATTTTTAATAACATTCAATCACAATATGACTTTTGTCGCAATTGTATATGCTATATATATTTTTTTTTTATTTGCTATTTTTTTTCCCATGAAAGTGGAGTTATCCTTTAAGCCCTACAAAACATGGAACACATTACAGAATAAAACAAATAGAATATATTGATTTGTATTATGGAGTGCTAGAAAAATTAAACCTGTTTTTTACTTTTTTTAGGTGAAATAGATTTGCAGATGCTGTCCAAGATTCATGACAGATATCCCGGGGTCTCCATTAATAACAATATTGTTGAGCCCAGCCCTGAACAGTTGCTGAGCTACAAAGGTGAGCCTGCTATCTGCACTTTGCTCTTTTAGCACTTAGCCAGCCGCCATAAAGCAGGACAAAGCAGGACAAAGTTACTTCATTCTTTCCAAAGTTCATTTTGAAGATAAATCCCATCACATTTTGTTCTGTGTCTGCAGAGCGTGTGGCCAAGACACCTGGCCTGGACCATATAACCTTCCGCTGGAACAAAAAGACTTCTACAGAGTTTGAGGTGCAAGTGAAAGGGGAGAAACATGATACAAAGTACGATTTTATTCATATGATTCAGGTTGGTGCCAAGTTAACTATGAACTAGATCCATTAGTCAAAATAATAAAATAACTGATGGTAATAACTCCAGTTTAAAAAAAAAACCCCAGCAGATATAAAAATGGGAAAGCAGCTCTCGCTGCAATACTCTCCTTCAGTCTGACACTGTCCTGCAAAAAATCCATTCCTCCACTAGATGGTGCTGCAGTTCTGGCTTACGGAATGGCCACTGTTATTCAATTCACTTCCTGAGTCTAGGCTGTCATGGACACACCCACTTGGGGGTGTGCATTAGAGCAACCTGGACTCACAGTACTATTGCAGTGAACAACGGAGGCACATCTGCACAAGCTCATTTTTTTTTATTTTTTTTAATCTCATTGACTAACATGAAAGCTTGGGAGTTCGAACTTTACCGGAAGGCCTCTTTCACATTGGCGGCAGTGCCAACTGGCGGTTGCCATGCATTCAGTTGGTGCTAGGGTTGCCACCTCATCCCTTTAAACCTGAACACATGAGTTACACAGGTTCTGTGGCTGATTAAGTTGGTAATTAAACTCACTTGGTGCCTTATCTGCTTTAAATGTGCCTCAGAACCTGTGTAATTCATGTGTGTTCGGGTTTAAAGGAATGAGGTGGCAACCCTAGTTGGAGCTCCTGCCACCTCCTGAATGTCAAGTGATTTTGTATTAAAATACTACACCGCAGCCTCGAGCCAATTCTTTGGCCTTAGTGGGAGCATTTGACAGACGGTGACACCTGTCCAACTCTGGTAAGCCGAGTTAAAATTGGCACAATTGCAGCTGCAAACCATCACGACCGGGGCATGTGTACAGCCCAGTGGTGTATTTAGGTTTTGTGCTGCCCTAGGCCTGACTAAACTCGTGCCCCCACAGTTGTGGAATGCCGGCTGCCCGCACAACAACTCTTTGGTTGGGGTCTGCTGCCTGGGCCCTTTGGGATGCCTGGACCCCCACATATGTATGGGTTGCCCCCCTATGATGGCGGCCCTGCCTGTATTATCATACTGGCAGAACTAAAAGTGTAAGCCGGTGGGGACTTTTTCCGTGCTGCCCCCCTGAAAAGTGCCGCCCTAGGCCTGGGCCTCGTTGGCCTAGGCCAAGATACAGCGTTGGTACAGCCCTGTCCAGCGGCAATGGTAAAATTTAGCTGGGTGGTCAGGGGGTGGTAAAACCATGGCTCAACCACCTGTTTTTACTGTCCTCTCCTCTGGCCACCCATGTGAAAGCACCCAAAATGTTGAGAATTGCATATAATTTCAGCTGCTGAAAAAGTAAGCTACATTTGTGTTTTAAACATAGACTTCAACTAAATATGCCTGAATACTTTGTTTGTCGTTTTTTGACATGCATCACCCTTCAATGTGCTCCTTGCTGCAAAGGAAAGGTATAAGTTGGAAAGGTTGCCATTTGTTTGTGTTGTTGGTAATTGGTGCGGGGATGCACTGGATACCTTCACTGCCATTGTGCTATTGCTAGATATACTGTGCACCCCAGTACCTTTAGGTAAGGGTGGCATCCCTCCAGGCATACCTGCCCTTAATCTATCCATTATTATATATGTGCTCCAACTCAGGAGACTCAAAATTATAGAGTTAGGACTGCAGCACACTGGGGTGCCATGACGTGGCTGCAACAACTGACGCATATATTTGCAAATGTGTGCAAACGAAACCCCTTGGTTTGAACATGAACCAGGGTGAAATCAGTTTGTTGCAGGCTGGCTCATAAGTGAGCTGGGAATTTGTTTGTTGTTTTCTGAAGACCACCCTAGTCTACCTATTGAATGAGGTGTTCTTCAGGACCATTCAGAACGAAATTGGGAATACACCATTGCAGTGCTTTATAAAAATGTATTGTGTCATTACAGATGCTGTACTATGTCAAGGATATTCCTGCTACTGTAAAATTCTTCACCAGCTTGCTTTCAGCAGAAGGGAAACTTCTTATAATCCTTGTATCTGGTAAGATATGAGCAGAACACACTTGTTTGTGTGGATAGAGACATACCCAGCTGGATATAGATAGTCTGACTACCTTAACAATCTTGGCAATAAAAGTGGGCAACTGGACATCGATAGTCCAACTATCTTAATATCTAAGGCATTTAAATTGGCCAGCTGAACATAAAAAGTGGCTAACTAGACATAGATATTCCAACTATCTGACCAACCCTGGAATAAAAAGTGGCCAACTGTACATGAATAGTCCAACTATCTGAGCAACCTTGGCATTAAAAGTGGCGAACTAGACATAAATAGTCGAAGTATCTGGCCAACCTTGGAATTAAAAGTGGCCAACTGGAAATGAATAGTCCAACTATCACAAAAGAGCCCAGAAGCGCTACAAAAAACTGTGGGTCATATAGAAAAATTGTGTATGACAATCCATAGCTAGTGGTGGATCAAGCCCAGTGCAGCCTCCAAACACTGGAACAATGTAGAATGAACAAAGAAAGACTATTGCACAGCGCTCTGTAGGCTGGATCCAAAGTATTGTTGCATTGTAAGAGAAGGCAGTTCAGACCATATTGGATGAATAATCAATGAACATTTATTTCATCATAGGCAAACCAGAAGAAAACTAAGGTTAAAATTATATATATATATATATATCTGTGACAGATGTAGTCATTGCTATTACCTGGCCCTTGGGGTACTACTCCTTCATCTAAAAATCCACATAGGGCATATTTCTTGCCATTGACACCAACAGTGGGGCACTAATCTTCCCACTGACAACATTGATGATCCACTATTCCTCCCACTGACACCAACAATGGGCCAATATTCCCTCCCCCCAATACCAAAAATGGGGCATTGTTTATTCCCACTGACATCAGGACATGTTATACTCCCACTGGCCACAGTCTGGTCCCACTAAAGTCTGAAAGACAGTAAACTGGCCCTTTCTTTAGTTTGGGGGGGTTGTTCCCTCCATCTGTGTAATTGTCCCTCAAAGCCTCTTCTCTAAGACTCTCTGGCCGGTGGTTGCACGCTGAACTCAATGCAGGTCCAATTGTTCTGTAATGTGTGGATGGCAAGTGACCACCTGCGGCCCAAAGTTTCAGAGAGAAGAGGACAGTGCTGAAGCCTCCCAAGGCGAGGTACATAGTAATTTTTATAGGTTACCTCTCTACTCCTAGACTTATTGGGCATTTAACCCTTGCACTGCGAGAAAGGCCCCACTGCCAAGGTAATTTTTATGCAATTACTGGAGTTGAGTTTTAAAGCCACCACCATTGTATCTGGAGAGTTTAAAGAGGGGGTTGGCAACCTGTCCATCGCGATCCACCAATCGATTGTGGACAGGTGATGGTTAGACCACAATCCTTCCTTGTCAACACCTGGATTTACTAGAACCTTCTCTCCTTTCCTCTTGAAGCCATTGAAAGCCTCCACACCCACCCCTTTGGCATTCAGCAGCTGCAGGAGGGAAGGGGATCGGTATCAGTAAATGCTGCTCCCACCATCTCTCCTGTCTCCATTCCTCCTCTTTCAGCTGCCCAATGCCCTGTGTGCTCCTCGTGCCCCTCCCCTGCAGGGGATGTTTCAGGATGGAGAGCGGGGTAAGGGGCTGGTAAATATGTAATTTACCGGTCCCTTTCTTTTCTGAATCAACACAGTGAGTGGTCTGTACCAATCACTCCCTGTGTTCATTCATAACTAAAGCATAGTAAACTGTATTCTATACACTTAGTTTGTGAATGAACAGGAAACCGCTCATCACAGAGCACCTCCCATTCATTCACTCTTCAGTGCAGCAAAGGCTGTAGAGAAGTAGACTGTGATACTTCTGTCCTCAGTTTCTTTTTCTGTCTCAAAAGTGAGACACCATGGGTAGGAATAGATGCTGTGTATTTCACCAAAGGCTCCTAAAAATTGTAAAAAAAATAAAATAATATTAATAATATTGTAAAAAATAAAATAATAATAAAAAAATAAAATAAAAATAAAAAAACTACTGACACCATCCACTCACCGACTGGCACTGTCCATTGCTCTACTGACACTGTCCTCTGCCCTGCTGACAAAGTCCACTGCCAACTAACATCGTCCACTGCCCACTGACACCGTCCACTACCCTACTGACACCTTTCACTGCCTTACTGACACCGTCCTTTGCCCTACTGACACTGTCCTTTACCCTACTGGCACCTTCCACTGCCCTAGGGACACCGTCCTCTGCCCTACTGACACTGTCCACTGCCCTCCTGACACCGTCCATTGCCCTACTGACACCTTCCACTGCCCTACTGACACCTTCCACTGCCCTACTGACACCGTCCACTGCCCTACCGACACTGTCCTCTGCCCTACTAACACTGTCCTATGCCGTACTGACACCGTCCTCTGCCGTACTGACACCATCCACTGCCCTACTGACACTGTCCTCTGCCCTACTGACAACGTCCTCTGCCCTGCTGACACCTTCCACTGCCCTACAGACACCTTCCACTGCCCTACTGACACCGTCCACTGCCCTGCTGACAACGCCCACTGCCCTGCTGACACCTTCCTCTGCCCTACTGACACCGTCCTCTGCCCTACTGACACCGTCCTCTGCCCTACTGACAGTCTTCTGCCCTACTGACACCGACTTCTGCCCTATTGACACCTTTCACTGCCCTATTGACACCGTCCACTGCTGTACTGACACCGTCCACTGCCCTACTGACACTGTCTTCTGCCCTATTGACAGCTTCCAATGCCCTACTGACACCTTCCTCTGCCCTACTGATACCATCCTCTGCCCTACTGACACAGTTTTCTGCCCTGCTGACACCTTCCACTACCCTACTGACACCTCCCTCTGCCCTACTGACACCATCCTCTGCCCTACTGATACCGTCCTCTGTCCTACTGACACCGTCTTCTGCCCTATTGACACCTTCCACTGCCTTACTGACACCTTCCACTGCCCTACTGACACCGTCCACTGGCCTGCTGACACCGTGCACTGCCCTGCTGACACCTTCCACTGCCCTACTGACACTGTCCTCTGTCCTACTGACACAGTCTTCTGCCCTACTGACAGCATCCACTGCCCTACTGACACTGTCCACACACTTTCCACTGCTGTACTGACCAACACTGTCCACTTTTAAAATAGGCTAAATCTATATTTTCACAGTGACATTTGATTTATTATATTTTCTATGTTTTTTCTTTACTATTTAGTTAGGCCTTGTTAGTTAATTTCCTAAAAAAAGTAAGGGTGCTGAACCCCGGTGATCTTTGATCTCTCTCATGTTGTTCAGGTAGATCTTCGCCTCCCAAAGGTTGCTTACCCATGGTTTAGAGATACAGTATGTTGATATTAGTTTAACCCATCATCTATCCAAATCAGAAATATAATTTATAGGTAGATTGGTCCTTCATTTGGTTGTCCACTTTATTGATAGGATCCATTTATGAGTATAAAATATTTGCTTTAAAAACTATAAACTTGTCTTCACTTTTGCTAACAGGGAACAGCGGGTGGTCTACTCTGTGGAAGAAATATGGATCCCGCTTGCCTCTGAATGATATGTGCCTGTACATCACAGCGGGCGAGGTTGCAGACATGTTGAGTTCAATGGGCGCCAAGTACCAGAGTTACGACCTGCAATCTGACATGGACATCTCAGAGTGTTTTGTGGAAGGGGACCAGAATGGGGAGCTTCTTCTGGACTTCTTAACAGAAACCTGTGATTTTAAGAAAAATGCACCAGCTGACCTTAGAGAAGCGGTCATAGAGGACCTGAAGAGCTCTGGGTGCAGCTCTATACGGGACGGCAAAGTCATTTTTAATAACAATCTTAGTGTGATTATGGTTGAGAACAAAGAGGCATCACCCCAACCATGATGTCCTTCTCTATTTCAATTAAAAGAGACTCGGTGTTAAAAAAAGAAAACATTCCTAGGCATTCACTGGGATTGAAGAACTCCAAATTACATTCAGGAGACCCTGCCTCTGTAATAAGACAGAACACTCCGTGACTTTTCGTAAGTTTGAGATTAATAGGATTTTCTCTTTGTCTGATGATCAGGACTTTCCCAGTATCTCTCTGTGGCGCCTTTTATTGGTCACAAATGTTCTTATAAAAATGACCCTGCATTTAGTACATCAAGGGATTGTAGCAGGGTTGGATCTGGATATGAATAATTTGTTTCTTGCTTGAATATAGTAACAGGCCTGGATCGGAAAAAGGAATAGTTTGTTTCTTGTTTGATCATAAATGTGTAAAACATTTGTGCGATTGTGATAAACATTTGCACATTTCGAATGAAAATCACCATATTTTCTCTAATTTTTTTTTTGCCATAAAAGTTTTATTTGGGTTTTGACCGAAATCAAATGAACAAATAACAAAACAGAGAGAAGTATACAGTACTTGTGTATATCAGCTTATGTGGAAAAATACAATTTCTACAGAAGGAATATTCAACTGGATCCAACATGCAGCAACATATCCAGGGCATCAATGCTAGTTGTCCCTCTTTAGGGGACAAGAAAGGACACAAACATTTATATCCTATTTTATTAACCACAATGAAACTTATGGGGTGAGTAAACCTACATATTTACTCTGCCTTTAGTAAAACTCCTTTTTTAGGCTTATTATGTATAGTAAAAGGAGGAGCTAGGAAAATGGTTAAGTAAGCTCCAGATTAAGTGAAGGGCCAAATGGTTCGGGGCAGAGTGGGGAAGGGAAAGAAAGAAGGAAGGTGGGGATGGGGGGGGGGGGATCAAGACACATCCAGAGAGGGGGTGAAGGCCAGGGCTGTCTTAATGCATGGCCACACTTGGGCAGTGCCCAGGGGCCCCAGGTACATGGGGGTCCCATGATAATCTTGCATTAAATCAAACTGGCCAACTGTCCCAGATTTACCAGGACAGTCACAATTTGGGGCCCCAGTACATTACTTTGCCCAGGGGCCCATGATGCTATTAAGATGGCCCTGGTGAAGGCATCACCGGCTACCCTCTCCAACAGGTAATGTTTCAGGTGAGGCGCTGGGGGGTGGCATTTCCTAGAATATATTCTCTAATATATGTGGTTCCTAAATCTTCTGCGCCACCTAGTGGCCACAGTGAGTTTCTTTTTTCCCAGAAATATCTCAATCAGATAAAATGCATTATAGCCAGTAGGTGGCGCTGATGATATGGGAACTACATATACAGTGGAACCTTGGATTACGAGCATAATCCGTTCCAGGAGAATGCTTGCAATCCAAAGCATTCCTACTGTATATCAAAGCAAGTTTCCCCATAGGAAACAATGGAAACTCAGATAATTCGTTCCACAACACTGCTTGTCAATGCAGTACTGTATGTGGCCAGAGGTTCAGGGGCACCTGGCGTATGCAATGCCGTATGTGGCCAGAGGTGTGGTGGCACTGGTGAGCCTCGGAGACCCTCGGCAACCATCGGAAATGCTCGGGAACTGTTTACAATTTCGGTATTTCTGAGTATTTCCGACGGCCTCCGAAAGCCTCTGAGGCTCACCAGCGCCCCCACCTCTGGCCACATGCGGTATTGCATGAAAATAGGCTTGATTCTGCTCGTTTTGCGAGACAGCACACGCAAACCGAGTCAGAATTTTTTTTAAAAAATGCTTGTTAACGGCATTACTCGTGAACCAAGGTTCCACTGTATTAGAGAAAAAAATGACGATTTTCATTCCGTTTGTCACATCCATACAATAAACATTCTAAATATAGACTCCTTTAGACTTCTTAGTGTGTATTAAATGAAACTAGGTGTAACAAGTAAATGCAATCTGATTACTTAAATCTGAGATCTTTGTAATCGGGCAAAAGCCAACTTCCAAGGAGCACCCTGTTTATGGTTATATACTATATTGTCAAAAGTATTGGGCCACCTGCCTTTACACACACATGAACTTTAATGGCACCCCAGTCTTAGTCCTTAGGGTTCAATATTGAGTTGGCCCACCCTTTGCAGCTATAACAGCTTCAACTCTTCTGGGAAGGCAGTCCATAAGGTTTAGGAGTGTCTATGGTAATGTTTGACCATTCTTCCAGAAGCACATTTGTGAGGTCAGGCACTGATGTTGGACGAGAAGTCCTGGCTCACAGTCTCCACTCAAATTCATCCCAAAGGGGTTCTATTGGGTTGAGGTCAGGACTCTGTCAGGTTTTCTCATTGGGGGTAGTTAAGGAGGATGAGGTTCTCCAGCCCAAAAGGTCTTTTGCGTTTTTTTTTTTTTTCTATGCGTGAATCTCCTGCTTTTTGGTAAGCGGTTAGCATATCTGGTGGAGGATTCTCACCTGGTGGCGGTTGCTGGTCACTATTTGATGTATACTCTGAATTTTGGACAGTAGCATGTACTAGTCTACAATCAAGGCCCCATGTTTCTGTCGGTGTTTCTAATTATCACTATATAGCACGAGACACTTTTAAGGTGGACTTTGTAACACTGTCTGTACTGAGGCGCTTCTAACAAATCACCTAAGAGTCTATTTTGGACTTTATTCCAATATATTGGCTACCATGAACATTTGGACACCTTAATCACGTGACACTTCTGTTTGCAATTTGCACTTATATAATAACACTGTACTTAGTTACAATATTTTGAGCGCTGCACTATTTAATTTTATTTTTTTCGTTATACAATTTGTCAATTGGAGTGACAGCTGCTGCCATACATTATTTCATCAGGAGCGCAATATTTGTATTTTCTTATTTTCTCTACAGTTTGGGTGTTCTTCATTCCGAATAGCATGAATCAAGAAAATACTGTGTCATGGCCACTAGATGGAGCTGATGACCATAGGAAATATGTATTTATTTCCTATGATCATCAGCTCCATCTAGCAGCCATAATGCAATATCAAGCTATGAAGAACTTCTGTCCAGTAGGGAAAATAGCCTAGTAAGATTTGATTTTGCTGACTTTCACAAAGGTCAAATGTACATGCAGCTTCACCAGATGAATACGTCTGTCAATTTTTTTTTTATAATTACACCCCATCAGTTTTATTTTTTTTTTTAACTGGAAGATACCCTGTAAAATATTTACACTACTAACACAAATAATTTTGGAAGGAAGAATGGAAACATTCCCTGGACTGGGAACATCTGAAGATAATACCACTACAGGGATGAGAACTGGTGCAATGATTCAATGCTGCAGTTCATTAACCCGTGTCCTCATGTATGACTGAATTGTACTTTTTAATATCACTGTATTTCTAAGATTAAAGTGCATCTAAACACCAAACACTTTAACCAGATATGGTCCTGTCATTTCAAAAGGATGAATCCTTTTTTAAGTGCTTCCTTTCCTAGGGTGACAACGCTTGCTCGGTTCAGCTGCAACGTTGTCACCACTCTTTGAGTTGGACTACAAGCAGCTGTGCCAGGGGAGGACTGCGCTTGTGGCCTTACTACCAAGTGGCTCTATGTTTCTGGGGGCTAAAGAAAGTGTAACAGGTAAAGTGTGCCATGGTGCCGCAATTATTTATTGGGAATGGAGAAAGGTGAGGACATGGTTTATTGGGACATACCTCTCACATCTTCCATAATACAGGTACAGTAAAGAGGGCGCTGGAAAGGGCTAACCCGTTTTGCGTTTCACAAGCGCTTAACCACAGCCTTCATCATTTGGGTGTACTGAATGCCAAAGGTCCATTTCATCAGCAATCAATATGGTCCCGCCAACAAATTAAAATAATCTGTCCATTTTTGGAATGAGAAAAAAAACACTGGAGTTCAGTCCTGGTTCACTGCGGGTTCCTGCATCGCACTCGACTTGTACGACAGTTCACACTGCCCTATGCGAACTGAGGGGAGTGTCAATACACTGTTAACGACACCCCCTTTTCAGCTCGCATATCACAGTGCAATCTGCAAACACGCACAGGAATCGGATCGCATGGGTATGAACACCTATGCGATTTGATTCTGGTGCGGACCAAAAAAGAGTCCTGTGTGAGCTTGGTCCAAAAGTGATGCAATATCAGCCATACAAACTGTATGGCTGAAATCATATTGCACGGACGTCACATGTGATTTGCACTGCAGTGCATTGCGAATCACATCCAATTTTGCAGAGCGCACTGATGTGAACCGGGGCTTACTAAAACTGCAAAGTGCAAAATCAGGTGCAGCTGTGCATGGTAGCCAATCAGCTTCTTTCTGCAGCTTGTTCAATTAAGCTTTGACAAAAAAAAAACAAGCAAACTGGAAGTTTCTATGCAGAGTTGCATCAGATCTTGCGCTAACCCAGTGGTTCTCAACTCCTGTCCTTGGGACCCACTAACAGGCCAGGTTTGCAGGATAACTGAAATACATCACAGGTGATATCATTTGCTGCTCAGTGATTGCAGTATTCTAGTCTGCATCTCCCCAAGGCAATACTTAAAATCTGGCCTCTTGGTGGGTCCTGAGGACAGGAGTTGAGAACCACTGCACTAACCAGTTTTAGTAAATAGACTCCACAGGGTAATATTTTCATTAACCTAATGATAAATTAAAAATTCCTTGAATTAGGAAGGAACCCTAACTTGATGTCATCTGATTTGCTAAAGCACTATGTGGTCTATTTATAAACCATTCATTGGATGAATGCCACAAGCATTCATCAACTCTGTATGAATTCTCCCCATATTTTCTCTAATACAAGTAAAACCTTGGATTGTGAGCATAATTCGTTCCGAAAATATGCTTGTAATCCAAAGCACTTGTATATCAAAGCGAATTTCCCCATAAGAAATAATGGAAACTCAGATGATTCGTTCCACAACCATTTATTCAGAAGTCTTTCAGTTTATTATCCATATAAAAAGATTATAGCAATGTGATAGGTTGTGTATCCATAAAATGTCCATCCACAGATGGCCGCCTCCACAAGAGGATTAGAAGCAAAATCCAGCAGGAGCTACTGAGTATAAAAAAGAAGAGAGGCGCCTCTAAGTGTAGCAATATGGTTACATTTAATATAGGCACAACATTTAGCAACTCCTATGGTTGATAGTTAAAAGAGGCACAGCTAAGTATGCAGGCATTCGGGGTAAAGCTGTCCATATAGACCGTCCTCCGCACTGCCGGCTCTCACCGCTGTCAGTCTGCAATTGTGACCGGGAAGACTACCCTGCAGTAGAGCGATCTGAAAGAGAGGCTTGAAGCACTCATGGAGCGCAGCGTGGAAGGGATGACGTGGATGGTGGTGCGGAGGATGGTTTATGTGGACAGCCTTACCCCAGATGCCTGCATACTTAGATCTGCCTCTTTTAACCATCAACAATGTGAGTTGCTAAATGTTGTACCTTCATTAAATGTAACCATATTGCTACACTTAGAGGCGCCTCTTTTCTCTTTTATACTCAGCTGTGACGTGACGCTACTCTTATATCAAGACATCGCTTGTATATCAAGTCAAAATGTATTAAAAATGTTTGCTTATTTTGTAAAACGCTCTCAAACCAAGTTACTCTCAAACCAAGGTTTTACTGTTCTATTACTTCCTATGACTATCAGATCCATCTAATGGTCAAAAAGACCATTGGGGTATTTCAAAAAAACATACTGCATTTTGGCCACTAGATGGAGCTAACTATTAAAAGAAGTTGTAGCATTAGAGAAAATACAGGGAAGTTAATCCTGTGTGGACGAATGCTTATTACATTCATCAAATGAATGTTTTACAAAAAGACCCCTGTGTGTTATAGATAATTTTTGTCAGTGTCCTGCCTCCACCACTGTACTGCAGCTAGAGGGATCTTATTTTAAACTGTCCCTATCATCTTAGGTTATAGACCAGGCAGGGGTGGATAGGTTTAGAACCCAAGGGCCCTTCAGATCCAATTTGAATAAACCCCAGCTATGCTCATTCAGGTTTACTTTATTGATCAGTGTGGTATGTGCTTGCTAGCCACTGGGAGCATTCTGATGGAAGCCAGCTCTGGGGCTGTGTGGTGTATACAGGCTGGGACAAGGGGTGGGCAGAAGGGGCGGCTGCCAGTGTTGCCAACCCCCCGGAGTGAAATTTACTGTCAGGACACCAAAATTTACAAACGTCACCAAATTTTTTTATTTTTTTTTACTGACAAAAAACCATGAAATTTACTATCAGAGCCACATTTTTTACTGCCATTGCAAAAAAGTACCTAAAGACCGTGCAGACATGGTACTGGGGTCAGTGGCTGTGTGAACATGGTACAGGGGGTTCTATCTCTGTGGATGGCTCCTGCTCTATCTAACTGTCTCCCCTCCTCCTCCATACTTGGCTCAGTATAGAGTATATTAATAGCGAAATTACTAAAAACATTTTATTAATATACAATATATATATATTTTATATAGAACATAATTGCACCAAATGATACTAAAAGATCTATTGTAGAGCACTGTTTTAATCTAAAAACACAAGGACATAATATAAAGAGACACATTGATTGCAAAAGTAATTTCATATGTTAAGCCACAGCCTCACTCATCTCTATGAGAGGACCTGTACTGTTCTGATGATCACTAGGAGACAACTCCCCCCCACCCCGACCCCAAAGGGATAATAAAATGGCGGGGACACGACCAGGGTCTCATCCGGAAGTGAAAAACCCACGACTCCTCTTATCAGACACCAGCAGAGCACCTCCTGCCAATCCAGAACTTCACAAACCCGTCCTGGTGTCGGGGAGACCCAGCCGGTCAGGTGTCTCTCTGACCCAACACAGACGGGGCTCCTCCTCTCGCAGTGCACCTGTCAACATCTGTCCCGACATCAGGTACACAGACCTGCGGGAAGGCGCAGTCCTTCCAGGAGGATGCAGATGCTCCCCGGACCCCTGCTGTGGAGAGACAGCACTGAGAACGAGTGCCTGCCATTCAAAAATGGCACCAGGCGGCACCATCACATCACTGCGCATTTGCCCACCCGACCGAGCATGTACGAGTTCTCCCGAGCTCGGCAGGCGACAGAACAGCGCATGCGCAGTTGCACTGTCGGCCCGCAGCCATCTTTTTTATGGGCAACGCTGCCCGTAATGGACATTTATGGACAGCCAGAAAATAGGCTGGAATTTACTGGCTGTCCGTAAATTAATGGACGGTTGGCAACACTGGCGGCTGCCCTGGGCTCTGTGGTATCATGTGAAGTGTGGGGCACCATGAGTAGATGGGGGAGGGGATTTGCATTGGGAGGGGGAAGTTGGAGGGTGGCAGAGAATAAGAATTGTTCTAGGAGGGGAAATTATGAGGAGTTCTAGGAATGGTGATTTGGGGGGATTTGCGTTGGGAGGGGGATTGGGGGAAGAGAATTTGTGCTAGGAGGGGAGGTTTGTTCTAGAAGAGGTGATATGGTAGAGGAGGAATTGAAATTGTGCTAGGAGGGGATTTTTTTGGGGAGCGAGATTTGTGCTAGTAAGGATGATTGGGGATTATATGTGCTAGGAGCGGGCATGGGGGGGTGATTTGTGCTAGGAGAGGACATTAGAGGGGCGGATTTGTGCTAGGAGGGGGATATGGGAGTAGGGGGAGAGGATTTGTGCTTTGAGGGGTAGAGGATTTGTGTTAGGAGGGGTGATTTTTTTTTGGGGGGGGGGGATATAGTGAGAGAAAGGATTTGAGCTTGGGGGACGGGGGGGGGTTCGAGTTTAGGAAAGAGAGTGATATAGGGGGGGG
>BLSH010450807.1:630061-649550 GCA_018402905.1 Glandirana rugosa | reverse complement strand
AAAATTAATTTTAAGGTGTAACTAAAGGCAATACTGTTTATTCTAGTTTTAGATAAAGAGGAGAGGGACTAGAACACCTGTCAGGTATTAGGCTCGATTCACATCAATGCATTTTACTTTTCACTCTTCAGTGCTTTTTGCTGTGTTTTCTGAGTATTTTTACCGCGTTTTTGATGCATTTTTACCGCAATTTTGCAGCGATTTGTGTTTTTTCATTCATTTCTTGGGGGGGGGGGAGAGATTTTGTTGCTAGGCAGATTTAAAAATGCAAAACGCAAATTGCAGCAAAATCGTGGTAAAAATGCATAAAAAACGCAGCACTTGCATTTTTCTTGCATGCCCATTGAAGTCTATTACATGCAAAACGCTGCATTTTGCGGAAAAAAAAGTCTCAAACCCTTTCCAAAAACGCAGAGGCACAAAAATGCATTGATGTGAACGTGTTCCATAGGAGCCCAATAATTCCAATTCCAATTCCAAATTGCAAATTCCTTGCATTTCTGCAAAATGCATCAAAAAATGCATTAGTGTGATGTGATTAGTCACTGGGCTGCCTCCCATTTCCATAGCTCCCAACTCTCCCCTGATTTGGAACAAAGTCCCTCTGTCCCTCTTTCCTCCTCCATTTGTCCCTCATTTTGGTCTGATCTATATAGTGATATATAAAATGCACTATTTATCTATCAAAAAGTGAAACCTTCGTTAATCTATGTAAAAAACGTAACTTTTCATTCAATTTCTAAATACCTGCATTTGTACGTTTCAATAGCCAATATAAGGGAATAATAGTTGTTAAAAAAGCACTTGTGGCTTTAACCAATATTTTTTTTGTATAATTCTCCTTTAAGGGGGCGTGGCTGGGGGTGTGTCCTATGCCTGCATATTTCTGCAAATAGGTGTCCCTCATTCCCATCTCAAAAAGTTGGGAGGTATGGAATTGGAATATAGGAACTGCTACTGATGACTTTTGTTTTGGTGCTGTCACCACTAAACGCCATTTTTAATAACTTTATTAGACCCCTTTCACACGGGCGTTCCATTCAGGTCTGCCTGTCAGTTTTTCAGGTGGACATGAACAGACGCTCAATGCAGTCCTATGAAGTGGCGGATATCAGTGGTGACATCTGCCGCTCTCTGATCCGTTCCTTTCCGTGAAATCCAGACGGATGGAAACCCTATTTTCCATTCGTCTGTAGAATCGGATCGGAGCGGATCGGATGAAAATGGACAGGCATGGTCAAACATTCCCATAGACACTCCTAAACCTTGTGAAGAGCCTTCCCAGAAGAGTTGAAGCTGTTATCGCTGCAACGGACTAAGACTGGGATGCCATGTGTGTGTAAAGGCAGGTGTCTCAATACTTTTGTTAATATAGTGTAGATTTATATATATATATATATATATATATATATATATATACTGGAAAGCAAGCAGTTAAAAAGGGCTTCTTCCAAATTAAGATACGCCCCTTGCCCACAGACAAGGTGCTTTACCATGAGGGTCCCCTCTTGAAAGATACCTCCTCATGTTGAGGGCATGTGGCCTGGTATTGTTCAGAAGAGGTTAGGTTGCACTCTCATCCCTCCTTTTCTGGGATGCCAGGCTGCATGCTTGGATAAGGCTCTGGTGTGGATTTTTGGGCAGGACCTCATGCTTTTTTAAGGGGGGTGTGGGGGTTCTGCCAAAATTGATACCAGGCCTTTCAGGTCTTGAGCAATGTTATTGTTTAAATACAGTATGGCCATGTGGTAGGGTTGCCACCTCATCCCTTTAAACCCGAACACATATGAATTACACAGGTTCTGTGGCTGATTAAGGGGCTAATTAAACTCACTTGGTGCCTTATCTGCATTAAATTAGCCTCAGAACCTGTGTAATTCATATGTGTTCGGGTTTAAAGGGATGAGGTGGCAACTCTACCATGTGGCCATATTCAGGCAATGATGTCATCTCTCCCCATACCCACCCACTTTGCTTACACGGCCAGGGATTCCGGTCCATGTAAGTGAAGGGGACAGGGCATATCCGTTGTTGGCAAAGACACGGCGGGTACACACACCCGCTCCTTCCTTAGGAACCTTTGAGAGGTTGAAGCTGTCATGTTGGTCCACACGGAAAGCTCTAAACTTACATTCAGACAGTAGTACTACCAGTCATCTTCTAACGGGAAGTTGGATCACAGTAGCAAAAAAAGGAATTTGGAGATTTGGAGGAGGCCGAGAGCAATAGAAGGGACTTTTTTGAATTAAGATTACATACTTAAATAGAATTTTATTTTTAAAACCCGAGCTTTAAACTGACTGATGCAATGATATTTAAAATAAGGAACACAGATCCTCTTATAATTTGAAGGCATCATAAATTCCCCTTTAAAAAAAAAAAAAACATATAAGCTGAGCGAAATCCTTCCAGGCCCTCTGTCTTTGGCAAGTAGCGTCGCTTTGATGCCTTTTGAAGCCGTTGCACTCATACAGGCGAATTTCTGTTAACCGACAAGACCAGCAGGTGGCATATTGTCATGTATTAGATTTCACGACGTGACGCTGATCCCGGGCAAGATCAATGCCACAGACTGTAGCTGCAGCTAAAGCTGTCACTTTCCACCATTAATATTAATGGTGGAGAATTAAGATCAAAGATGGTGTGGGGTCTGATATTTTTTTGATGAAGGTTCATCGGGGAACTTTCCTTTAAATGAACAAATTAGTGGAATCAAAGCAGTGCTGAAGCGTCAATGGAGGGGGGGGGGGGGGCTCGCCCGGTTTGGCAGCCGCTGCCGGTCTCGATTCAGGACTTGTTACTCCACAAAGAGCAACCTGCAACAACTCCAGAGGCTGCGTGGAGCAGATAAGCCCATAAAACTCGCTATCTGCATGCGGTGAAGACTGCGTACACATGAAAGGCGTAATGATGATACAAATACGCTTAGGCTGTCTAGAAGCAGACAGCTCATTTTTCATACTTGAGTAATTTATGGAAACATAGTCAATTTTCTAAAGACGCCGGTCCAGGCCCTTGTTTTGTAAAATATTTTCTGCTCCCGGAGGACGAGAATGAGGACTTTCACAATGATGTGCGCTACAGTTTATTATTTATTATTTTTTTTTTGCAGTGTGTGTGATCAACACCTTTTCACACAATTTTTTTTCGCCATTTGGAGAAAAATTACAGATATGGATATTTTTCCATGGCTGAATCAGTCTAGCGTGGAGCAATATAACTATGAATATACCATTTCTGTGGGATCCCTGGGGCTGAATGCGGCCATTTGCTTAACTTTATCCTGCCCTTGAGGCATTATTTCTCCCACTGACACCAGTAAAAGGTCACTATTCCTCCCACTGATAACAATGATAGGCACTATTCCTCCCACTGATACCAAGGATGGGCACTATTCCTCCCACTGATACCAATGATGGGCACTATTCCTCCCACTAATACCAATGATGGGCACTATTCCTCCCACTGATATCAATGATGGGCGCTATTCCTCCCACTTATACCAATGATGGGCACTATTCCTCCCACTGATATCAATGATGGGGCACTATTCCTCCCACTAATGCCAACGATGGGCACTATTCCTCCCACTGATACCAATGATGGGCACTATTCCTCCCACTGATACCAATCATGGGCACTATTCCTCCCACTGACACCAATGATGGGCACTATTCCTCCCACTGACACCAATGATGGGCACTATTCCTCCCACTGACACCAATGATGGGGTACTATTCCTCCCACTGACACCAATGATGGGGCACTATTCCTCTCACTAAAACCAATGATGGGGCACTATTCCTCTCACTGATACCAATGAAGGGGCGCTATTCCTCCATCTGACACCAATGATGGGGCACTATTCCTCCCATTGATACCAATGATGGGGCACTATTCCTCCCACTGATACCAATGATGGGAACTATTCCTCCCACTGATACCAATGTGGGCCACTATTCCTCCCACTGATACCAATGATAGGAAGTATTCCTCCCACTGATAGCAATGATGGGGCACTGTTCCTCCCATTGATACCAATGATGGGAACTATTCCTCCCACTGATACCAATGTGGGCCACTATTCCTCCCACTGATACCAATGAAGGGGCACTATTCCTCTCACTGATACCAATGATGGGACACTATTCCTCTCACTGACACCAATGATGGGGCACTATTCCTCCCACTGATACCAATGAGGGGCACTATTCCTCCCACTGATACCAATGATGGGGCACTATTCCTCCCACAGATACCAATGATAGGCACTATTCCTCCGACTGGAACCAATTATGGGGCTCTATTCCTCTCACTGATACCAATGATGGGAACTATTCCTCCCACTGATACCAATGATGGGAAGTATTCCTCTCACTGATACCAATGATGGTCACTATTCCTCCCACTGATACCAATGATGGGGCACTATTCCTCCTATTGATACCAATGCTGGGACACTATTCCTCCTACTGACACAGATGATGGGTCACTACTCCTCCCACTGATACCAATGATGGGGCACTATTCCTCCCACTGATACCAACGATGGTCACTATTCCTCCCACTGACGGGGCACTATTCCTCCCACAGATACCAATGATGGGACACTATTCCTCCTACTGACACAGATGATGGGTCACTCACTATTCCTCCCACTAATACCAACGATGGGGCTTTATTCCTCCCACTGATACCAATGATGGGCACTATTCCTCCCACTGACACAGATGATGGGTCACTCACTATTCCTCCCACTAATACCAACGATGGGGCTTTATTCCTCCCACTGATACCAATGATGGGCACTATTCCTCCCACTGATACCAATGATGGGGCACTAATCCTCTCACTGAAACCAATGATGGGGCAGTATTTCTCTCACTGATACCAATAAAAGGGCACTATTCCTCCCACTGATACCAATGAATGGGCACTATTCCTCCCACTGATACCAATGATGGGCACTATTCCTCCCACTGATACCAATGATGGGCACTATTCCTCCCACTGAAACCAATGATGGGAACTATTCCTCCCACTGATACCAATGATGGGTCACTATTCCTCCTACCGATACCAATGATGGGAAGTATTACTCTCACTGATACCAATGATGGGACACTATTCCTCCCACTGATACTAAAGATGGTCACTATTGCTCCCACTGATACCAATGATGGGGCACTATTCCTCCCACTGATACCAAGGATGGGACACTATTCCTCCTACTGACACAGATGATGGGTCACTATTCCTCCCACTAATACCAATGATGGGGCACTATTCCTCTCACTGATACCAATGATGGGAACTATTCCTCCCACTGATACCAATGATGGGCACCATTCCTCCCACTGATACCAATGATGGGCACTATTCCTCCACTAATACCAATGATGGGGCACTATTCCTCCCACTGAAACCAATGATGGGGCACTATTCCTCTCACTGATACCAATGAAAGGGCACTATTCCTCCCTCTGACACCAATGATGGGACACTATTCCTTCCACTGATACCAATGAAGGGGCACTATTCCTCCCACTGATACCAATGATGGGAACTATTCCTCTCACTGATACCAATGATGGAGCACTATTCCTCCCATTGACATCAATGATGGGAACTATACCTCCCACTGATACCAATGATGGGGCACTATTCCTCCCATTGATACCAATGATGGGAACTATTCCTCCCACTGATACCAATGAAGGGGCACTATTCCTCCCACTGATAGCAATGATGGGGCACTATTCCTCTCACTGACACCAATGATGGGGCACTATTCCTCCCACTGATACCAATGATGGGAACTATTCCTCTCACTGATACCAATGATGGGGCACTATTCCTCCCACTGATAGCAATGATGGGAAATTATTCCTCCCACTAACACCGATGATGGGGCACTATTCCTCCCACTGATACTAATGATGGGAACTATTCCTCCCACTGATACCAATGATGGGCACTATTCCTCCCACAGATACCAGTGATGGGGCACTATTCCTCCCACTGATACCAATGGTGGGCACTATTCCTCCCACTGAAACCAATGATGGGTCACTATTCCTCCCAATGATAGGAAGTATTCCTCTCACTGATGCCAATGATGGGACACTATTCCTCCCACTGATACCAATGATGGACACTATTCCTCCCATTGATACCAATGATGGGTCACTATTCCTCCCACTGATACCAATGATGGGTCACTATTCCTCCCACTGATACCAATGATGGAAACTATTCTTCCCACTGATACCAATGGTGGGACACTATTCCTCCCACTGAAACCAAAGATGGGTCACTATTCCTCCCATTGATACCAATGATGGGAAGTATTCCTCTCACTGATGCCAATGATGGGACACTATTCCTCCCACTGATACCAATGATGGTCACTATTACTCCCACTGATACCAATTATGGGTCACTATTCCTCCCATTGATACCAATGATGGGAACTATTCCTTCCACTGATACTAATGATGGGGCACTATTCCTCCTACTGACCCAGATGATGGGTCACTAACTCACTATTCATCCCACTGATACCAATGAAGGGGCACTATTTCTCCCACTGATACCAATGATGGGGCACTATTCCTCCCACTGATACCAATGATGGGACACTATTCCTCCTATTGACACAGATGATGGGTCACTATTCCTCCCACTGATTCCAATGAAGGGGCACTATTTCTCCCACTGATACCAATGATGGGACACTATTCCTCCCACTAATACCAATGATGGGGCACTATTCCTCTCACTGATACCAA
The DNA here is from genome assembly GCA_018402905.1 of Glandirana rugosa. NCBI lineage: Eukaryota > Metazoa > Chordata > Amphibia > Anura > Ranidae > Glandirana > Glandirana rugosa. The sequence goes on along the minus strand of BLSH010450807.1, from coordinate 642,759 downwards.
TGATGGGAACTATTCCCCCCACTGATACCAATGATGAGCACCATTCCTCCCACTGATACCAATGATGGGCACTATTCCTCCCACTAATACCAATGATGGGGCACTATTCCTCCCACTAATACCAATGATGGGGCACTATTCCTCCCACTGAAACCAATGATGGGGCACTATTCCTCTCACTGATACCAATGAAAGGGCACTATTCCTCCCTCTGACACCAATGATGGGACACTATTCCTCCCACTGATACCAATGAAGGGGCACTATTCCTCCCACTGATACCAATGATGGAGCACTATTCCTCCCATTGATACCAATGATGGGAACTATACCTCCCACTGATACCAATGATGGGGCACTATTCCTCCCATTGATACCAATGATGGGAACTATTCCTCCCACTGATACCAATGAAGGGGCACTATTCCTCCCACTGATACCAATGATGGGGCACTATTCCTCACACTGATACCAATGATGGGAAATGATCCTCCCACTAACACCGATGATGGGGCACTATTCCTCCCACTGATACTAATGATGCGCACTATTCCTCCCACAGATACCAGTGATGGGGCACTATTCCTCTCACTGATACCAATAGTGGGACACTATTCCTCCCACTGATACCAATGATGGGCACTATTCCTCCCACTGAAACCAATGATGGGTCACTATTCCTCCCATTGATACCAATGATGGGAAGTATTCCTCTCACTGATGCCAATGATGGGACACTATTCCTCCCACTGATACCAATGATGGTCACTATTCCTCCCACTGATACCAATGATGGGTCACTATTCCTCCCACTGATACCAATGATGGGAACTATTCTTCCCACTGATACCAATGGTGGGACACTATTCCTCCCACTGATACCAATGATGGGCACTATTCCTCCCACTGAAACCAATGATGGGTCACTATTCCTCCCATTGATACCAATGATGGGAAGTATTCCTCTCACTGATGCCAATGATGGGACACTATTCCTCCCACTGATACCAATGATGGTCACTATTACTCCCACTGATACCAATGATGGGTCACTATTCCTCCCTCTGATACCAATGATGGGAACTATTCCTCCCACTGATACCAATGATGGGGCACTATTCCTCCTACTGACACAGATGATGAGTCACTATTCCTCCCACTGATACCAATGAAGGGGCACTATTTCTCCCACTGATACCAATGATGGGACAGTATTCCTCCCACTGATACCAATGATGGGACACTATTCCTCCTACTGACACAGATGATGGGTCACTATTCCTCCCACTGATTCCAATGAAGGGGCACTATTCCTCCCTCCGACACCAATGATGGGGCACTATTCCTCCCACTGATACCAATGATGGGACACTATTCCTCCTACTGACACAGATGATGGGTCACTATTCCTCCCACTGATTCCAATGAAGGGGCACTATTCCTCTATCTGACGCCATTGATGGGGCACTGTTCCTCCCACTGATACCAATGATGGGGCACCATTCCTCCTTCTGACACAAATGATGGGGCATTATTCCCCCCACTGATACCAATGATGGGGCACTATTCCTCCCACTGATACCAATGAAGGGGCACTATTCCTCCCTCTGACACCAATGATGGGGCACTATTCCTCCCACTGATACCAATGATGGGGCACTATTCCTCCTACTGACACCAATGATGGGACACTATTCCTCCCACTGACACCAATGATGGGGCACTATTCCTCCCACTAACACCAATGATGGGGCACTATTCCTCCCATTGATACCAAAGAAGGGACACTATTCCTCCCACTGACACCTATGATGAGGCCCTATTCCTCCCACTGACACCAGCGATATAGTACTATTCCTCCAACTAACACCAAGAATGGGGCATTATTCCTCCCACTGACACCAATGATGAGGCACTATTCCTACCACTGATGGGGCACTATTCCTCCCACTGACACCAATGATGGGGCACTATTCCTCCCACTGACACCAATGATGGGGCACTATTCCTCCCACTGACACCAATGATGGGGCACTGTTCCTCCCACTGACACCAATGATGGAGCACTATTCCTCCCACTGACACCAATGATGGGGCACTATTCCTCCCACTGATACCAATGATGGGGCACTATTCCTCCCACTGACACCAGTGATATAGCACTGTTCCTCCAACTAATACTAAGAATGGGGCATTATTCCTCTCACTGACACCAATGATGGGGCACTATTCCTCCCACTATTTCTTCCTCTGACACCACTGATGGGACAGGCATGTGCAATTAGTTTAGTTCCGAATTGGTTTTTTAACAAATTTTTCAAAATTTGGCAATTCGGATGAATCTGAATTTCCGAATTTCCGAATTTTTCCGAATTTTTTATTTTTTACAATTCGAAAATTTGGTAATTCGAAAACCGGCAAATCCGAAAATCCAAATACCGCAAATTCGGAAATTCGGTAATCGGAAAATCCGAAATTTGGAAATTCAGAAATCCAAAAATTCGAAAATAAGAGAGAACATTTGAAATAATAACTAACTAATAAATAACTATACAACTATAGGTATTGGAATTTCCTTGAAAATTTGGCTGTTAGTGATAATTTTCGTATTTAAGTTCACTAACAGCCAAATTTGAAAGGAAATTCCAATACCTATAATTTAATAGTTATTTATTGGTTAGTTATAGTTATTATTCCAAATGTTCTTTCTTATTACCCAATTTCCGAATTTTGGAAATTTGAAATTCGGAAATTCTAAAATAAGAAAGAACATTTGAAATAATAACTAACTAATAAATAACTATTAAATTATAGTTATTGGAATTTCATTTAAAATATGGCTGGTAGTGATAAATATTGTATTTAAGTTCACTAACAGCCAAATTTTCAAGGACTTTCCAATACCTATAATTTAATATTTTCTTTTTTTCAAATTTCCAATTTTATTGAATTTTCGGATTTTCTACTTCCCAATTTCCGAATATCAGATTTCGGCATTTTCAGATTGCCGAATTGCAGAATTCGCGAATTCCGAAACCCGAAATTTCGAATTTCCAAACTCTGAATTATTTGAATTCCCGAATTCCCGAATTTACGAAAAAAAAAATAGTAAAAAAACGAACGGAACGAAAACAAACAAATTTTTCGGCCGTGCACAAGCCTATGGGACACTATTCCTCTCACTGACACCAACTATTTCTCCTCCTATTACCAAAGAAAGGGCATTGCTTACTCCAACTGTAAAGAAAAGAGAAAGGTCTGGTGTCACCAGTGACACACCTCCATCCCTATATACACAACAAATACACAGAAAAGCACCCTGGGACTTTATATGAGGTGAGCACCATTTGCCACTAATAACATTTGCTGAGATCCCAACAGGTGGTTGCAATGGATGTGTGGCACGGGAGCTGAGGGGAGGAAGCCAACCAGAACCAACACCAGGGGACAACCGGTGTTACATTAAGGAAAGAATCTAGGCCTTTTGTAAAGCAATCAACTGTGCTGGCCAAAACCACCTATTCCACATTTTCACAGCTCTTACTGTGAAGAAACCTTTCCGTATCGGGCGGTCCCAGTGTGAAAGGGGCCTAACTAGGAGGGTGCTACACTGGAAGTCATCTTTAAAGGGAACGTGCAGCCTGTTCTATATTTGTTAATGCCGACCTCCATCCTCTGCTTCAGTCTTGCACAGTTGTACAGGCTACTCTCATGTACTGTACTTAATTTGCTAGCTCTGATTTTACCGCACACTGTGAGCTTCTCAAATTAGAATCTGAAACAAGTGAGAGCCACCCTCATTTCCTAGCTGGATAGCATCCAGCAACATCTAGCTGGACTGTCCATGACTCTTCATTAATTGGATTTTAGACCTTACAATCATGAAGGCTCAGCATCACATGTGGGATTGAAAACCTAGATCAGTCTGCATGCACTCCTCCAGACTGACATCTACACACCCTCTGACGTGCGTTTTCAATGCATTTTTCACTTTAGGATTTGGAGTGTATAGCATTAACAGCCATTTACCAATTACTGGAATAATCTCTTCCGCACATTTACTGCATCGAGGCGGCCCGGCTGCATGAGACAATGTACCTGTATGTCACTTTGTGCAGTAGCCTCTGGGGGTGCGCGTGTGGCAATTGGACAGAGGGGGAGCCATCAGCGGGTTCGGCGGATGCAATGTCCACCAACCTCCCACAATCGCTCCCCAGAGAGGCAAAATGGTGATCTGTCTATTCTGTCAGATCGCTGTTCTGACAGGGGGGAACATAGAGATTTTCTGTAACTGCTAAGTAGGAACACAGATCTCTGTGTTCTCCCAGTCAGAGCATTCCCCACACAGTTAGTAAGCACCCCCTAGGAGTACACATAACCCTTTGTGTGCCCCTGGTGTTAACCCCTTCCCTGCCAGTGTCATTAGTACAGTAACAGTGCATATTTTTAGCACTGATCACTGTATAAGGCCTGATTCACACCTATGCATTTTTTTAGTGCTTTTTGCATTTTGCAGATTTGCACTACAGAACGTGTTCCATAGGAAACCATGTTACATGGACTACAGTGCAAATCTGCATGCAAAATGCAAAAAGCACTAACAATGCATAGGTGTGAATCCAGCCTTAGTGTCATTGGTCCCCCAAAAAATGTCAGGTGCCTTATTTGTCTGCCACAATGTCACAGTACTGCTAAAAAATCACTGATCGCTGCAATTACTAGTAAACAAAACCCAAATCCATAAAAATATCCCATCATTTGTAGACACTATAGCTTTTGCGCACACCAATCGATATACCCTTATTGGGATATTTTTTTTTTACCAAAAATATGTAGCAAAATACATTTTGGCCTAAACTTATGAAGAAATTAGCTTTTTTTTTGGATGTTTTATAGGAGAAAGTAAAAAAATATTGTTTTTTTTTTTCAAAATTGTAGCTTTTTTTGTTTATAGCGCAAAAAATAAAAACTGCAGAGGTGATCAAATACCACAAAAAGAAAGCTCTATTTGTGGGGAAAAAAAGGACGTCAATGTTGTTTGGGTACAGCATCGCACGCCTGCGCAATCGCCAGTTAAAGTAACGCAGTGCTGTATCGCAAAAAATGGCCTGGTCATGAAGGGGGTAAAACCTTCCGGGGCTGAAGTGGTTAATACACTTTTCATCAAAACACATGTAACACTGACTTCTGGGGGCCTCCCATTGCAGAAAAACACAGAAAAATGCACATGTATTTTTGGAAATGCTCTGCTCTTTAACGTAGAAATGGGAGGAGTCTCTATTTTTATTATTGAAAACCATTGGTTTTAGCATGTGCGGCAAAATGCAACAGTGTAAATGGGCCCTAAGAGCCCATATGGCCCAAATACATGTGTGCAATGCGTTAATGCATATTATGTCGCTTAACTTGCATTTCATCAAGGCAGCCCATTAAAATCAAAAGGCTTCCAATACACCAAAATGTCTTTAACCACTTGACCAGCCACCGTCATTTTACTGCGGCAGATCGGCTTGTTCCCGCAAATCGCTGTAGCTGTACATCGGTCACGGGAATGGGTTTTGTGGGCACCCGCGCGCCAGCGGGTGGGGTAGACTCTATGTCCACCGGCCATCGCTCCACAGAGAGGCAGAACGGGGATCTGCCTATGTAAACAAGGCGGATCCCCGATCTGTCAGGGGAGTAGAGAGAGATTGTCTGTTCCCAGTGATCAGGAACAGCGATCTCTCTCCTCCTCCAGTCAGCCCAGCCCCCACACAGTTAGAAACACCACAGAGGGAACACATTTAAACCCTTGATCACCACTAGTGTTAACCCCTTCCCTGCCAGTGAGATTTATACAGTAATCAGTGCATTTTTATAGCACTGATCGCTGTATAAATGTCGCTGGTCCCAAAAAAGTGTCAAAAGTGTCCAATCTGTCCTCCGCAATGTCGCAATCCTGCTAAAAATCACAGATCACCGACATTACTAGTAAAAAAAAAAATAATAAAAATGCCATAAATCAATTCCCTATTTTGTAGACACGATAACTTTTGCACAAACCAATCAATATACGCTTATTGCGATTTTTTTTACCAAAAATATGTAGAAGAATACATATTGACCTTAACTGATGAAGAAATTAGCTTTTTTTACACTTTTTTTTGGATATGTTTTATAGCAGAAAGTAAAAAAATGTTGTTTGTTTCAAAATTGTAGCTCTTTTTTTGTTTAGAGTGCAAAAAAATTAAAACCGCACAAGGTCATCAAATACCACCAAAAGAAAGCTTTATTTTTGGGAAAAAAAGGACATAAATTTTGTTTGGGTGCAACGTCACATGACAGCGCAATTGTCAGATAAAGCAACGCAGTGCTGTTTCACAAAAAATGGCCGCTTATAGTCGGCGTTACCGTGCACGATGGTTAGGGGGCGAGCACTCCTTTCCTCTCCGCACGCTCCCTGAGGGGGGCTGCGGGTTGGGCAGACTCATGATGCCCTGTGACAGAGCCAGAATGGGGAATCGCTGATGTAAACACGGCGGTTTCCCGTTCTGACAGGCGGCATGTCAGAGATATACTGATCCCTGTACACGGGATCAGTTAGATCTCTGGGGCCCCTGGCAGCCCAGCCCCCATACAGTTAGAACACACACAGGGAACACAGTTAACCCCTTCACTGCCCCCTGCAGGTTAACCCCTTCCCTGCTAATGACATTTATATAGTAATCAGTGGATATTTACATTTCTGATCTCTGTATAAATGTCATTGGTCCCAAAAAAGTGTCAAAAATGTCCGACATGTCCGCTGCAATATTGCAAAAACTGCAGATCGCCGCCATTACTTGTAACAAAAAAAATTGTAAAACCGCCAGAAATGTATTCTCATGGTTTGTAAACGCGGCAACTTTTGCGCCAGTTGTGATTTTTTTTTACCAAAAATATGAGGAAGAATATAAATCGGCCAAAACCGAAGAAAAAATTTGTTGTGATCAGAAATGACGCAGAGGTGATCAAATACCACCAAAAGAAGCTCTATTTGTGGGAAAAAAAGGACGCAAATTTTGTTTGGGTACAATGTCGCACGGCCGCGCAATTGTCAGTTAAAGCGACGCAGTGCCGAATCGCCTAAAGGGGGAAATCCTTCCATGCTAAAGTGGTTAAGGGGGAAATCCTTCTGGCCCTTACGTGGTTAAGAGTAAGTGTGCCAATTTTTTTTTTTTTTTTTGCCGCACACTATGGTGCATTGCCTTACTGCGTAGGGGTGCTATTCAAAATAAATGGCTGCGTTGCTGCGTGTTAACGCATGTATTCCCATCACACATAAATGTAAATTGGCCCTCAATGTTTTCAAACACTTTTTTCTACGTATGATTTGACATTCTAAATTTTATCTTAAATGGCTTCTGGTACATAGAACGGCACCGCAAAGCATGGCAATGCATTACAGTATAAAGCCTGATTTACAGCTTGTTACTGCAGTGCACAGCTCTGAAGGGGGCCCTCAATGCTGTATTTGTGTGCAGTACCCCAACCGAATTCACACCGTCCACTTAATTAAAATTATTTATGGCAAATAACTTGTGGCGGTTCATTGAGTCAGTCCTTGAAAAATAAATTAAATAATTAAAAAAAAAAAAAAAAAGATAATCTTTTAAATGAATTGAGCCAACTGCTGCTATGAATGGCATTACCTATATTAGCCAAACAGGAGGTAAAGTGTTTTCATAAATATGCAAATATCCCCCACTAAGGTATTGCGATGTATCCAGCTACTATACAATATGCTGCGTTTTAAATGAACCTGTCATGACTGAGCGTTGTAAATAACGAAAGGCTTTTTTTGGATTTAACCTCTTAATTGCCTAACATAACTTAAAGAAGAATTCCAGGTACAGATATTTTTACATAGTTACATCCAGTTAGTCCAGATTGGACCAATGTACACTATATTGTCAAAAGTACTGGGACACCTTGGATAAAATTGAAAGTGTTGTTTAGTTTTGACCTCATATTATATGGTTTATGGTAAATCTAAAGAAAATTGGACAGAAAATCTAACATGTATGGCCAGCCTTAAGCCTCGTACACACAGTTCGACGATCGCATACAACAGGTCGTACTCACGACCGTTGTATGCGATATCGATCGTTCGTATGCGCAATTTGAACAGTCGAACATACGACGGTCGTACAAGGGAGTTGTATGAGCAGACCAGAAAACTTGGTGGTACCAACAAGCTCTCATACGACCGTTGTATCCTGTGTACAGAGAAGTTGGTACAACAAAGTTGTATTGTGCAAAACACGCATGCTCAGAAGTCAGGAATGGCTGGATACTAATTACATGCACCTGAACGTTCTTTCCCCGGCCATGCGATCGTGTAGTGCAGTCAGTATGCTGCATACAACAGCCAACATACGATTCAACACGGTCGTACGTGCGATCGTCGAACCATGTGTACGGGGAATTAGTCCGTGGAGTTCAATACTGAGTTGGCCCAGCCTTTGCAGCTATAACAGCTTCAACTCTTCTGGGAAGGCTGTCCACAAGGTTTAGGAGTGTCTATGGGAATGTTTGACCATTCTTCCAGAAGAGCATTTGTGAGGTCAGGCACTGATGTTGGACGAGAAGGCCTGGCTCGCAGTCTCCGCTCTAATTCATCCCATAGGTGTTCTATCAAGTTGAGGTCAAGTGCAGGCCAGTCAAGTTCCTCATCCGTGTCTTTATGGACATTGTGAACTGGTGCGCAGTCATGTTGGATGTTATTTTTTTTACTTATTGTTATATTGGTTTTGTTCATAGGTTGATGATTTGAGGATTTATATTAGTTTTTGATCTTTAGGGCAGCACTTTTTTCATTTTAATGCCATAATATGTGCATGTTGGTGTGCAGGGGCAGTGTTATACATTGTTACAAAGCATTTTATTTCTATTTTATTATTCTATTTTTTTCTTGATTGTTATTTATTGAAGTGTCACAAAATGACACTTCATGCAGCTCTATGCAGATCACTGTGGTGACTTGCGGTGCAGTGAGTTGTGCTGCATAAAAATGTACAATGCTGCATTGTTACACAGCGCACACCACCACACATGTATGGCAGGAACAGTGCACATAGAAAACAGGTGTCTTCTATGTTTCCTACTTTGAGGCTGTGTTGTTCTATGGTGGTCAGTGCAGATTAACATACAAGGAGTGAACAAGCCCTTAAAGCCCAAATCTGATATGTTCCTCCCCCATCTCCTGCCAGGCCACCAGAGGTTCAACCCAGCACATTGTTTTTTATGTGTTTTTTTTCTTAAGACCGATCTTTTTCATATATCTCTTCTGGTCTGTCATAGAGTTCATTGTTCTACTGGCATTGCGTATTTTTTAATGATGCCATAAGGAGCAGAGGCTTGATGACATCAGTACCATGCATCCTTACACTATTGCAGGGGTAGGCAACCTGCGGCCCTCCAGCTGTTGTGGAACTACATTTCCCATGAGGCATTGCAGGGCTGGCAGTTACAATTACTCCCAAAGGCATGATGGGACTTGTAGTTCTGCAACAGCGGGAGGGCCGCAGGTTGCCTACCCCTGCACTATTGCACTGTGAATGTAGGGTCTGCTAATGATTCCCCCTCAGGGGTGGGTTTATTATGCCATGTGGTCACAGTATGTCCTCAGCCTTCTACATTGAATAGTGCTGGCCCTCATTCTAATCAGAAGACTGAGGACATCTAGTGTTGGAAAAGTAATTCTGCAGAGGACAGAGCAGCAGTTTGCATTGAGGCATGGCTTTTCTGACTGTAGCTTCAAATTGAGCCTTTTGATATTGAATGGGTCACTGCGGATGAGTCCTCCACTTCTGTATGTAAAATGTGGCTTTATTTATTGCGCTAATCAGGAGGCGGCAGTATCGCTTCACCAGCACCTGACATGGACTGCATAGCTGCTCCCTGAAAGGCAACCTGCATTTCAGAACATTGGCTAGTGTGAACTTAGCCATAACAAAGCATGTTTTAACCTTCAAAATACCAACATATTTCTTTATTTGCAAAAAAAAAAAAAAAATAGATCACCATGCAGTGTCTCATTTCTAAAAAAAAAAAAAAAAATGGGTCGTTTTGGAAACGTTTTTGTTTCAAAATTTTAGGTAATATTTCCTTTATATAGCAAAAAATAAAAATAAGAACAGTGGTTAATAAAACGCCCAAAAAAAAGCTCTATCTGTCTAAAAAAAAACAAAATAAAAAAATATATGAAACATATTTGGGTACAGTGTTGCACGACAGAGTAATTGTCAGTCAAACTATGACAGCACTTAAAGCTGATAACGACCTGGCAATAAAGGGATAATACAGGCTGGTACTTACGTGGTTGAAATACATGTGCCAGGAAGTGAAGTGAAAGTCACATTTGCCGCTTTATAAATAAACCCAATATAGGGGAAGTGTATGGGCTTTGATTCCTTTCTGTAGTTCATTCAGAATTGTATCATTTTTTTTAAATTTTGTAACCAATAAACAGTTAAACCCCATCTGACGGTTCATCCGAGCATGTACCCAAAAGATGTGTATGATTATGCTGTTTTCCACTCATATTAATTCTGCTGACTTTTTCCGAATCTGGGCTCCTTGTGGGCCAATGTTAAACTGCGCATATGAAATGAGCTTAGTTTAATGTTGTGTTACAAAAGGATTTGGTCTCCGGGGCCCGACGTCCCTCTACAATAAGCGATCATACTGTCTATCTGGATTTTATGACATTGCGTCCTGAGCAGAGAGGCAGCATTGTCTAATGAAAGACAACTGGAGGCAAAGCCTGAAATTCAGGGAGAAATACATCAGCAGATAGGCTGCATATCTGGGTTTAGTTTGTGTGTTTGAATGCAGCATATGATACCCATACATCTCTACATCTCAATGTTCTGAGATAAGAAAGAATAAAGCATATAGGCAGCATATAGGCATAAGACACACCTTCACCCCCCCAGATATGTGGGCCAATGATTGGCTTTTTTTCTTCCTTTATACCAACATAATCTAAAGCATGGTTCGCCAAATCTTACAAATATTTCCGGGGCAAAAAAAAAATCAGTTATAGAATAATAAATGAATAATTACGTTTTACTCCAGGATACCCATCAGACCCCCTTACATCAGAGTCCCCCTTTAAAATAGATTCCTTCCTTACATCAGGTTCTCCATCAGAGCCCTGCCTAACATTAAGATTGCTATCAGAGGATCCTTTACGTCAGAGTCCACTGTAGTAGCCCCCGTTAAAACCAGTGTCCCCCTTACATTAGGGTCCCCATCAGAGCCCTTCTTGCATCAGGGTCCCCATCAGAACACCACCTAAGGTCAGGGTCCCTACCAGGGCACCATTTAACGTCAGGTTCCCCATCAGAGCCCTGCCTAACATTAAGATTGCCATCAAAGAACACTTTACATCAGAGATTACTGTAGTAGCCCCTCTTATATCAGGGTCCACATCAGAGCCCTGCCTAACATCAGGATGGCCCGTCTTACATCAGAACCCACCTCAGTAGCTCCCATTTAAATCAGACCCCCCCCCCCCCTTACATCTGGGTCCTCATCAGACCCCTGCCAAACACCAGGATTGTCATCAGAGGTCCCCCTTACATCAGAATCCACCTTAGCAGCCCCAACTTTAAATCAAAGTCCCCCCTTACATCAGGGTCCCCATCAGAGCCCCCCTTTACATCAGTCAAAAAAGAAATGTGTGTGTGTGTATATATATATATATATATATACACACAGTATCTCACAAAAGTGAGTACACCCCTCACATTTTTGTAAATATTTTATTATATCTTTTCAGGTGACAACGCTGAAGAAATTACACTGTGATACAATGTAAAGTAGTGAGTGTACAGCTTGTATAACAGTTTAAATTTGCTGTCCCCCTCAAAATAACTCAACACACAGCCATTAATGTCTAAACCACTTGCAACAAAAGTGAGTACACCCCTAAGTGAAAATGTCCAAATTGGGCCCAATTAGCTATTTTCCCTCCCAGTGTCATGTGACTCATTAGTGTTACAAGGTCTCAGGTGTAAATGTGGAGCAGGTGTGTTAAATTTGGTGTTATCTCTCTCACTCTCTTATACTGGTCACTGGAAGTTCAACATGACACCTCATGGCAAAGAACTCTCTGAGAATCTGAAAAAAAGAATTGTTGCTCTACATAAAGATGGCCTAGGCTATAAGAAAATTTCTAATATGCTGAAAAACGCCCGAAAGAACACGTAGTAGAAATCTTCTCCGAAGGAAGACTCTACTGTCGGTACGTCTGGTTAAACTACGTCACACGTCGCATACCAGACTCGTGACTGTCCTACTGGGGGGTGGGGAAGTTTGAGACGTTGTTACGACCGTCGTGAGTATGAAGATAAAGGGTTTCTGTTGGAGACCTATACTGCGACTCGTGCACGTGAGTTGAAGAAACCAGCTGGTACCGCTCCGGACAAAACTCACCTTGGACAGGACAACATACCAGAACCGGTGGTACGACGTCGAGTCAAAGTCGTATAATCTTTAAAAGAATATCGGATCCGGTAGAAATACATCTCGTTGTTAAGAAAAAAAGTCTAAGAGTCTCTCAAGAAACGGTACTCCACAGTACAACTTGAAGGTCACTGGTCATATTCTCTCACTCTCTCTATTGTGGTTTAAATTGTGTGGACGAGGTGTAAATGTGGACTCTGGAACAT
>BLSH010450807.1:617421-629345 GCA_018402905.1 Glandirana rugosa | reverse complement strand
ATTTTCACTTAGGGGTGTACTCACTTTTGTTGCCAGCGGCTTAGACATTAATGGCTGTGTGTTGAGTTATTTTGAGGGGACAGCAAATTTACACTGCTATACAAGCTGTACACTCACTACTTTACATTGTAGGAAAGTGCCATTTCCTCAGTGTTTTCACAATAAAATATTTACAAAAATGCGAGGGGTGTACTCACTTTTGTGAAATACTGTATATATACACACACACACACATATATATATATATATATATATATATATATAGTACACTATATTGTCAAAAGTATTGGGATGCCTGCCTTTACACACACATGAACTTTAATGGCATCCAAAGGGAGCCATGGTGGGGTGGCCTCTTCCTTATTTAATTGGGGAGCCAAAGTCTGTAGGGTTCAATATTGAGTTGGCCCACCCGTTGCATAACAGCTTCAACTCTTCTGGCTGTCCACAAGGTTTAGGAGAATGTTTGACCTTTCTTCCAGAAGCGCATTTGTGAGGTCAGGCACTGATGTTGGATGAGAAGGCCTGGCTTGCAGTCTTCGCTCTAATTCATCCCAAAGGTGTTCTATCGGGTTGAGGTTAGGTTAGTTGCAGGCCAGTTAAGTTCCTCCACCCAAAAAACTCCCTCACCCATGTCTTTATGGACCTTGCTTTGTGCACTGGTCCAATTAATTTGGTGGAGGAAGGGTTATGGTGTGGGGTTGCTTTTCAGGGGCTGGGCTTGGCCCCTTAGTTCCAGTGAAGGGAACTCTTAAGGTGTCAACATACCAAGACATTTTAGACAATTTCATGCTCCCAATTTTGTGGGAACAGTTTAGGAAAGGGTTCTATGTGGCAGCCAGGGCACACGGAAAGAGAGACCCAGCTCCGAAATGGCGGGACCGTGGTGGTCCGGATGGGACTGACACTCAGTCCAGATCCAGACCGTGATGCACTATTTTATAATGCCTAGGCTAGAGGTATCTTTTCTTGATGTTTTATTAAAGTTGAACAGGGTGTAGGGAAGTTGTGGGATATTCCAGTGGTATAATAAAACTGTAACACGAGGACACTTCTTAAAAATTTCTAGCAGCAGCAACTAGGAAACTGATTTACACTGGGACACCATAGGAAATGTCCACATTTTGAGCAAAAGCTGACACTGATTCAGGAGGGGTAGCAGCACAGTCACTTGGCTATTTTACACAGGCCTGTACTCATAAATGTCCCTGGATGCTTGGATGCCTCCTTCCAATATCAGGCAGACATTTCTCCCACAAAATCTCCAGACCAGATCCTTAGTAGAATTCCTCAGTCAGTTTCAGCAAAGCTCAGTAGATTAAGCCTCCAGCTATAAAAACATCTGGGACCTCCATGAGCAAGTGTAGAAGCACAGCTGGACTGCCCAGAAGGCCTTCAGGCTGGCAACCTCTCCTTCTTGACAAGAATCCTGCTGTTCCAAGCCTCAGATTACTTATACACCCCCCAGCCACCTACTGGGTACTTTCCCCAAAGGATTGGCTGAGACCACATAAATATTCGGGCTGCTTATTTGACTTTCCCAGCCTGCTACATTCCAGAACCCTCCAGAAGCCAGGGGGAAGCAATCAAATATGCAACCAGTGAGACACAAAACAGCCCAAAATAATCAAACAGCCCCACTGGTTATAGGAGAGCTACAGGAACTAAATGTACCTAACCTAACTATCTAGATTTTGCTACACAACCAACACAGCATGGTTGCAACATTTGGATAAAGATAAAATAAGGGCATGTCTCTGGAAGGAGGGAATGCCATTTATACCCCGACTTCCCTTCCCTAATTACCAAAATGAAATAATAAATTAAAGTAAAGGATCTCGTCCAATGCGTTCCTTAAGCTCATTACATATATCATCCGATAAAATACTCCAGCGCTTAACATAAAAAATGTTTCCATTGTTGATAAAATTTTGTTATATTTCACATTAAATTTGCTTTGCGAAATACTAATGAGCCCGGCCTAATGTTCCCGATTTAAGCCCGAGTCCAAATATATTTCTCGGCGCCGCTAAACTATATTGTTGTGAGTGGAAATTTACATATCGCAGTGCGTTTGACATATTTTATTGCCCAGGGAAAGCCGCAAGCCCTGATTGGTTGACAAGTATATAAGCCCTGGTGGATAATTTCACGCAGTTGGCGATAATCACATTTGCATATGCAGGCGATAGCGGAACAGCTCTGAAGGCTTAATGACACCAAAACCAGCTGTGCCGCATTCAAACAATTGAACATACAGTTAAAAGATCTGGAAAGAGATTTAACTGTATGTAAACATTCTCATGTTGGGACGCTAAGCAGAAATTAAATATGCTATTTTCTGTCCAGGCTTTGGAAGGACAAGCGCTCCATATTGTACTTACCCGACAATAGTGCCGAGGACCAAACAAAGTTGGCAATGGAAAATAAACAAGTTAAAGCAAAGCTGTCACGTTCTAAAGTCCACAAAAGTTGTTCCATTAATTAAAGTGTTACTAAACCCAGGACCCTGCATTCACTATATCTGGTCTCTCACAGAACATAGAAATGCAATTATTTTAGGAAATATAAACTGCTAAATACCTTTTCTCATCAGCTGTATATAGCAGTCTTGCGACGTCTATCAGTGTCTGGTTAAAGCTTGTAGGAGGAGCTTTCATTCTCCTCTGACTGTCCTATGAGGCTGCATGACCCCTAACCCTCTGTCTGGACAGTGCTGATTGGCCTTCTTCTGATCACATGCACTCTCCCAAGAAAACAAAAACTCTCTAGCAATACACACCTAACTGAGCATGTGCAGATTGCCCCCAAGGCTACGTACCATCAGTAGATGGATTGGGGACAGTGGAAGAAGGGGAGGAACAGAGAAGACAGGATCAAACACAGTGAGAATAACAAGCATGCTTTACTGCATACACATATACAGAGAAAAATACTGTCCTATATGTTGAAGCAGCTAGCACAGCATTGGACACAAATGCAACACAAGGGAAAACAGAAAAAATTGAATGCACAGCGCAACAAAAATAATTTTGATAAAACCTGGTAAGGTAAAAACACATGGATCTAAAAAATATAACAAAACATTCACTGATGAATGTGAATAGTTAGGAATGAATTCAAGCAGTAAAATTACAATTGCCAAAATGAAATAAACATAAGTGCAAAAGAGTGAATGTAGTATACAAATATACACCTAATTCTTTATTTAAAGTCACCAATACAGTGATCAGTACTAAAAAAATGCACTGTCATTGTATAAATGACACTGGCAGGGAAGGGGTTAACATCAGGGGCGATCAAAGGGTTAAGTGTGCTCCTAGGGAGTGCTTTCTAACTGTGTGTGGGGGGGGGGGATCAGAGAGATCTGTTTGCCTGATTAGAAGGAACACAAGATCTCTCTCTTCTTCTCTGACAGAATAGCGGGCCTGCCTTGTTTACATAGGCAGACCGCCATTCTGCCTCTCCTGTCAATAATCGGCGGGTCCTGGTGGACATCGCGTCCGCCGCACCCACTGATTGGCTCCCGCTGTGTCCAATCACGCGCCCCAGACCCGGAAGAGAAAACAACGTATAGGTGCGTTTTGCTCAGCCGGCCACCCTGCCGCAGTAAATGTGCGGTGGGCGGCCGTAAGCTGTTAATGATGAATTAATAATTACTGAGCTGCATTAATAGTGGCTTTTACATCTGCCCTGAGTTCAGCGTTAGACTTCTATATATAGTATATGCCCATGGTGTCCTCAGCCAAAAGCACATAAAATGGGCACATGAGCTTTAGAAATGGACCACGGTGCAATGAAAAAAGGTGTCTTTGAAGTGTTGACTTGGCCTCCAAATTCTCCAGATCCCTGTGTGATATGCTGGAAAAAGAAGTCCGATCCATGGAGGCCCCACCTCACAACTTACAGGACTTAAAGGACCTGCTACTGACAGCTTGGTGCCAAATACCACTGCATTGCTTAAGAGGACTGGTGGTGTCTATGCCTCGATGGGGCAGGACTGTTATGGCAGCAAAAAGGGGGCCTACTCAATATTAGGCAGATGGTCATAATATTATAGCGGATCTGTGTATGTACAATGTGTCCATTTTTTGATCATAATCATTGTATGTGTAATATAGGAGCTTTAATTGTTTAAAAAAAGGAAAATAAAAAGGAAATGATGACATAAAGAATGAATTGTAAGTGAAAATGACAGCTGCGTTTAGTAACGGTCATATAGAAAATGTCAGAATAAGAAAGACTTTATCATCAGCTTAGCCATAGAGATCACTAGAGGACAGCACTGCTACACAGAATCAATCCGATCGGCCCTTCCACATTCATACAAAGCAAATGAAGAAATGTCATCTGAATGTAACAATGTAACTCAATGCAAAAAATGGGACCTGTCACAGGTGGGGCAAATTTACAGATACCTGGCGCATGCCATGGCATTGCAGACACCAGTGCCATTTTTTAATTTTATTTAGACATTAATGGAAAATTAGACTTTGCCAATAAACTGTACAGAACGTCTTTCTTTCTGCTCTCATCCACCCACAGTTGACTGTCATTAGAAGAGAAAAGAGAACAGAATTCTTCCTGCAGCAGCTATTCTGGCCCCTGCTCTGCCGGACAGGAGTGACGCTGCCATCAATCCTGTAAAGTCAGCAGGCAGCCAGAGAATGGAGCCCAATACCCATCGACAGTGGCGGCCTGTCCATTAGGGGTGACCAAGTGTTGCCCCCTCTATCCATGGCCGCTAACCCCCTATTCATGTGTCTGGTCCCTTTCAGGACACCGGGTAAATTAATTATAGTGGCTGGGGTGTTTTTTTGAAGCACCTGATTAGAGCCTGAGGCTCTAATAGGCTGAGCTCATGGCGCAGAGCATTGCATACAGGTCTTTATTTATTTTTGGTACTTGCATAACGCCATCAATTTACGCAGCGCTTTACATATACATTGTACATTTACATCAGTCCCTACCCTCAAGGAGCTTACAATCTAAGGTCCCTAACTCACATTCATACACATACTAGGGCCAATTTAGACAGGATCCAATTAACCTACCAGCATGTCTTTGGAGTGTGGGAGGAAACCGGAGTACCTGGAGGAATCCCACGCAGGCACAGGGAGAGCATGCAAACTCCAGGCAGGTAGTGTCATGGTTGGGATTCAAACCAGCAACCCTTTTACTGCTAGGCGAAAGTGCTATCCACTACACCACTGAGTGTTACAACAGCGAATGAATATTCGCTATTAAAACACTGATCCTCAATCTGGCCAATCAGAAGCGGATCTGAGACCCGGTTTCCGTTTGACCGAAAAGAGAAGAGTTCAAATTGGTCGCCGAAAAGAAGGGAGGAGACAGAAGCTGCCCTAATGCCTGTGGAGAGCAGGGGAAGCCACCGCCGCTGAGCAGGGGAAGCCACCAGTGAAGCCCGGGAGAAGTGCTGCCCACCATAGATGGGGTAAGTGCTCCAGAGACCCGACCGACCGGGAGGGGGTGTTACTGTTTGCCGCCCCCACCCGAAAAATATTACCACCGGCCGCTACTGCCCATAGAGTCAGTAGTCTAAGTAAAAGCCAGCTGCCTCACACTGTGCTATGACAAAAAAAGTACTGCCTGCGCACCACTGGAACACAGTATGAACCGGGCACACTGGAGACAAGGCATTTCACTTTGGCTTGTGGTTGGACTGCACATGAATAGACGCCCAACCCAGTCCCAGTGCACCTGGTGTGAATAAGAGAAAGTGATGCATTTCTCATATCTATGTGACAAAGTTGGGCCATATGGAGGGTTAAGAGGTTAATTTAAAGTAGCTGTAAACCTCAGACATGAAATATGAACAAAGCATATCCCACTATAGTGTGTACTTGTCTCAATCCATAGCACTAAGGGTTTATTTACTAAAGGCAAAAAGATTGTGCACTTTGCAAAGTGCAGTTGCATTCTGCAAGAGCAGTTGCTCCTGCTGCTGTCTCAGCCAATAAGGAGGGAGAATCCTGGACAGCCAAGGCTCTGGTATCCAGGCTCACTGGATCGAGATGAGGCTCAGGTAAGTATTAGGGGTACTGGAGAGGCTGCTGCACACAGAAGGTTCTTTATCTTGATGGATAGAATGGATTAAGATAAAAAAGAACTTCTGCCTTTAGAACCGCATTAAAAGTGTCATTCTGACCACTACTGTAAGAATGTTATTCTTCCCATTGTCTACCAATGTATAAGGAATGTTTCCCATTTCCCCTAGATGAATTGATTTCAGTAAGGGTTCCCCATGAACTGATTTTAGGGGTTCCTCTGGAGTAAAAAGGTTGAGAAAGATTGGTCTAGGGTTTAACTAGATCTTGATTATGAGTCCCCATGTTGAGCCTCGCTTATATGGGGCGTACCCATACCTCCCAACTTTTTGAGGTGGGAACGAGGGACACCTATTAGCAAATGTACGAAGGCATATAGGGCACGCCCCTGCCACACCCCCTTAACTACTTGCCGCCCACCGGCAAATGACAGCTGTGAGGTGCAGCTCTCGTTCTGGGATGACGTCATATGATGGCACCAAATTCAGCCATGCTCGCATGCCCGTGGCTCTTTGCCCATGTGATTGGCTGTGTCCAATCACAGCCAGTCATATGTAAACAAGAAAGTGCCATTTATCGGCTCTACTCGCCTCACACTGACAGAGTGTGAGGTGAGGAGAGCCGATCAGCGGCATCTCCTCACAGGGAAGCTGTGAAAAGGTAATCAGGTCACTGATCATCAATGCCCTGATTACAATGCAGCCCCAGCAGTGCCCATTAGTGATGCCACTCCGTGCCCATCAGTCACACCAGTCTGTGCACATCAGTGAGACCAGTCTGTGCTTACCAGTTATGGCAATCAGTGCTGCCTTTCAGTGGCCATCGTTGCCGCCCCTCCGTGCTGCCCATCAGTGCTGCCTATCAGTGCCCATCAGTGCTGCCTATGAGTGCTGCATATCAGTGCCACCTATCAGTGCCCTTCAGTGCTGCATATTAGTGCTCCTCACCATTGCCACCCCATCAGTGTCCTTCAGTGCCGTCTCATCAGTGCCCATCAGTGCTGCCTATCAGTGCCCATCAGTGCTGCCTATCAGTGCCCATCAGTGCAGCCTATCAGTGCCCATCAGTGCAGCCTATCAGTGTCCATCAGTGCAGCCCCATCAGTGCTGCCTATCAGTGTCCAATAGTGCAGCCTCATCAGTGCCCATCAGTGCTGCCTATCAGTGCCAATCAGTGCAGGCTCATCCGCGCACATCAGTGAAGGAGAAGAATTACTTATTTACAACATTTTCTGACAGAAACTAAGAAAAACGTATAAAAAAAAATAATTTGCTAAAGCACTGCATGACCGCGCAATTGTTATTCCAAGTGCGACAGCACTGAAAGCTGAAAAATGGTCTGGGCAGACAGGGGGTGAAAGTGCTCGGTATTGAAGTAGTTAATAGAGAATTATACAAAAAAACTCATTAGTTAAACCCGCAAGTGTTTATTTTACCACTACTATTCCTTTATATTGGCTTTTGAAATTTTCAAATGCAGCAATTTAGAAATCGGATGAAAGGTTTAGCACTGGGAAACACTATTTGATAGATAAAAAGTGCAATTTATATACAACTCTATAGATCAGACCAAAATGAGGGATGAATAAGGAGGAAAGAGGGACAGAGGGACTTTGTTCCAAATCAGGGACAGTTGTTGTTTACCCACACCTGTATCCCCATGCAGGCAGTCTCATTGATGTCAATTGGGATGCAGCAATTGCACGGTCACAGCCACTGCTCCCAATGTGACTCCTGTTTGGCTGCGGGTGCGTGTCCCCAAGTGAAGACAGTGTTAGTTCGGGGACACGCGCCCGTACCCACACAGATGTCACATTGCGAGCACCCACATGGAACACCTGTGCATCCCTGTGTTGATAAGCACGGCGTTGCATGGATATACACTATAGTATGATGCATGTGAACAAAGCCTTAGTGTTCCTTCACATCAATGTGGTGCCTTACCACCTTATATTAAATTGTGATGAGCCTCAATGCAAGTGCGTTGAAGATGCATTGGTTTTGTATGATTGTGTGCCATTCAAAATTAATTGCTCCACAACGCACCACACTATGGGGTTCATTTAACCACTTAAGGACCGGAAGGATTTCCAGCTTTAGGACCGGAGCCCTTTTTGCGATTCGGCGCTGCGTCGCTTTAACTGACAATTGTGCGGTCGTGCGACGTTGTACCCAAACGAAATTTGCATCCTTTTTTTCCCACAAACAGAGCTTTCTTTTGGTGGTATTTGATCACCGCTGCGTCATTTCTGATCGCCGCTATAAACAAAAGAAGAGCGACAATTTTGCAAAAAAAAAACAAATTTCTTACTTTTTGCTAAAATACAGATCTAAAAAAAAAATATAAAAAAACATTTTTTCACCGTTTTTGGCCGATTTGTATTCTTCCTCATATTTGCGATAAAAAAATCGCAATCGGCGTTTATTGATTGGTTTGCGCAAAAGTGGTCGCGTTTACAGATGATGAGAATTCATTTTTGGGGTTTTTATTTTTTTTTTATTTTTTACTAATAATGGCGGCGATCTGCAATTTTTAGCGGTACTGCGATATTTCAGCGGACATGTAGGACCATTTTGACACTTTTTTGGGACCATTGGCATTTATACAGCGATCAGTGCTATAAAAATGCACTGATTACTGTGTAAATGCCATTGGCAGTGAAGGGGTTAACCTGCAGGGGGCGCTCTAAGGGTTAACTATGTTCCCTGGGCGTGTTCTGACTGTGGGGGGACTGCACTATCTGGGGAAGGGAAGTGGTCACAGCCTTCACGTACAGGAAGGCTGTGATCACAGCCCTTCCCCCTCACACAGAGCGGAGGTCCATGTTTACTTACACGGACCTCCGCTCCTTCACTCCGGGGGGGGGGGGGGCATCGCGGGTGGCGGGCGGCAATCGAAGCCGCCGCACCCGCTCCCTGGCCCTCCCCGGACACAGTGAGCGCGTGGTTTCGCCTTACAGAGCCACTTTGCCGCCGTCAGATGCCTATCGGCGGTCGGCAAGTGGTTAATAGACAATAGCAAATAGACTGTGCACTTTGCAAAGTGCAGTTGCTCCAGAGCTTAGTAAATGAGCAGAAGCTCAGCTGACTTTCATCATCCAATCATGTGCATGCAAAAATGCATTTTTTTTTTCTTTGCATCTGATTGGGTATTCTTTGCAAAGGGAAGGTTTACTTAGTGTAGCAACTGCACTTTGCAAAGTGCACAGTCTATTTGCCTTTAGTAAATCAACCCCCATATGTGTTTTGATTATGCTCATTACTCAGCATAAAATCACACATTTTAATGTGCTGAGTGTAGTATGAACAAAGCCAATATTACTGCAATTTGGATTTCCTGTTGAAAAATAATAATTTGGATGTTGAGGTGAAAGCAGAGAATCTAGCTCAGTTAGGAGGATGTGAACAGCGGGCAGATTTTATAAATTAAATTTTAAAGGGCAAATTCAATTTCCCTTAATTTACAAGAACTACTAACAGGCTTCACAAATACAAGGCTAAAACAAATGCACTGGCCCTTTAGCCCTTTGATAACTTTCCTTTATTTTATTCCTTTAAAAATGCAGCGGCTTTACAATGTGCGCGGCTCTCCCTGAAAGCTTTTTACGGGGGAGGCGCATCTAACTCTCGCATTCTGTAATGTCAAGCGCTTTATAGCCTGTATTGATTTTGTAGTTTGCAATTTTATTACAAATTAAATGCTGTGCGTTTTTATATCTCAGTCAATGTACGCTAATTTAGACATCTATTTCACATTAAAATAGCTAACAGAATAAATGCGGACATACCATGATTAAACACTTACGCATCTGACAGCACCATGGAAAGTAATCCCAAAAAAAAAATCTGTGTTATCATTATTTTTTTTAATTTCAGGTACTTATATAGCGCTGTCAATTTACACAGCGCTTTACATATATATATATTGTACATTCACATGTTGACAGGCTTTTGTTCCCTTCACTTCCCATAAGTCTATGGGAATGCAAAATCAGCTTAACCACTTGCCGACCGCCGATCAGAGATTGACGGCGGCAAAGTGGCTCTGTAAGGCAAACCGCCGTCATACGACGGCGGCCGCCAGATCGCGCACAGTGAGCGCGCGCGCGCCGCGCCCGCGCGCTCACTGTGTCCGGGGGGGGGGCTAGGGAGCGGGTGCGGCGGCTTCGATTGCCGCCGGCCACCCGCGATGCCCCCCCCGGAGTGAAGGAGCGGAGGTCCGTGTAAGTAAACATGGACCTCCGCTCTGTGTGAGGGGGAAGGGCTGTGATCACAGCCTTCCTTTACGTGAAGGCTGTGATAACTTCCCTTCCCCAGATAGGCAGTCCCCCATACAGTTAGAAAACGCCCAGGGAACATAGTTAACCCTTAGCGCGCCCCCTGCAGGTTAACCCCTTCACTGCCAATGACATTTACACAGTAATCAGTGCATTTTTATAGCACTGATCGCTGTATAAATGCCAATGGTCCCAAAAAAGTGTCAAAATGGTCCGACATGTCCGCCCCAATATCGCAGTACCGCGATATAGTAAAAAATAAAAAAAAATAAAAAACCCCAAAAATGAATTCTCATCATCCGTAAACGCGACCACTTTTGCGCAAACCAATCAATAAACGACGATTGCGATTTTTTAATCGCAAATATGATGAAGAATATAAATCGGCCAAAAACGGTGAAAAAAATGTTTTTTTATATTTTTTTTTTGGATTTGTATTTTAGCAAAAAGTAAGAAATTTGTTTTTTTTTGCAAAATTGTCGCTCTTCTTTCGTTTATAGCGGCGATCAGAAATGACGCAGAGGGGATCAAATACCACCAAAAGAAAGCTCTGTTTGTGGGAAAAAAAGGACGCAAATTTCGTTTGGGTACAACGTCGCACGACCGCGCAATTGTCAGTTAAAGCGACGCAGCGCCGAATCGCAAAAAGGGCTCCGGTCCTAAAGCTGGAAATCCTTCCGGTCCTTAAGTGGTTAAGGGCCGGTTCACACTGGTCTGACATACGCTCCGACTTCCAGAACACAAGTCGCATGACATGTCAAAATCTATGAGAGCCGTCTTAACTGGTCCGACTTTGAAAATGCTTCCTGCACTTCTTTGGTGAGACTTGGACATGATTGCAACCCACTGATCTGAATGACAGTCGGGATCATCGTCTTAACTGATCCGACTTGTGGTATGCGACTTGTGCTTTGAGGATCTTGAGGGCGAACCCTACGCCAAAATTAAAAAAAAAAAAAACAGTGCCCCCCCCAGATCCATACCAGGCACTTTGAGTCTGGTGTGGATCTTGAGGTGGAACCCCAAGCCAAAATAAAAAATAAAAAAAAACTGTGTGTGGTCCCCCCAAAATCCATACCAAACCTTTATCCGAGCATGCAGCCCGGCGGGTCAGGAAAGGGGGGGAGCGAGCGACTGGCCCCCTCCCCCCCTCCTGAACCATACCAGGCTACATGCTTTGGGTGCTTTGGGGCAGGGCTAGGCTCTGTGCCCCCCACCCCAAAGCGCCTTTTCTCCATGATGGGGATTGATGGGGACAAGGGCCTCTTCCTGCCAAACCTGGCCATTGGTTGTGGGGGTCTGTGGGCAGGGGGCTTATCGGAATCTGGAAGTCCCCCCCCTTTTTTTTTGAAAATTCTTTTTATTAAAAGGTTTTTCACGTATAAAAGTACAAACTTGGAAACGTAGTAACATTCAGCACTACAAGTTAACAGCACCAGTGTACAATGCAGCTCCCAGACCAGATAATATCTGCAACCCCCCGTGTCTCGGATCGGGACGGGGTTTCGTGGGTTTCGTACATCGGACCATACCAAGTCCTCCCCCCCTCCCCCGGTCAGCGAGCGAGGGGGGGAAAGGAC
>BLSH010450807.1:595100-610555 GCA_018402905.1 Glandirana rugosa | reverse complement strand
CTTTGAAGCATCTCATTAGAGCCATGGGCTCTAATAGGTTCAACATAGGGTGGCTTGTGGTGCAGAGCGTGCTGCCATGAGCTGTTAGAAAGGCAAATGAATATTTGCCTTTCTAACACTGAACCGCTCTCCGCCAATCAGGAAGCGCCGGTATGTTACCGATTTCCCGATTGACGGAGAAGACAGGCGATCCTATTGCACGCCTTTCTCGGAGGAGGAGGGGGATGCACGGCTGAAGCCAAGCCGCTCCCCACTTGCCGGACACCGCTGCCTGCCTGCTCGCTTCTAGATGGGGTAAGTGCGGGAATTTGATCTCCCGACTGCCCTGGGGGGGGGGGGGGTACTGTCAGTACCACAAGCCCCGGGGGGAGGGGGTAGATAGATGCTGGTACTTCTCGGGTGATACTATATACCACTCTGGTGATGCTATTTAATCCTCTGCTGATGCTGTATATACCCCTATCTGGTGATGCTGTATATACCCCTATCTGGTGATACTGTATATACCCCTATCTGGTGATGCTGTATATACTCCTATCTGCCGATGATGTATACCCTATCTAGTGATGCTGGACTGTATACTCCTGACACAATGGGTGGAATCTATAAGGGGTGGGGCTTATGAGAAGTGTGAGGAGTCAAAAAGGAAGGGCGGGGTCAAGTGCTCCCCCATCCTAAAATTTCACCAGCTGCCACTGGTTTAGGAGTGTGTCTATGGGAATGTTTGACCATTCTTCCAGAACACATTTGTGAGGTCCGGCACTGATGTTGGATCAGAAGGCCTGGCTAGCAGTCTCCGCTCTAACTCATCCCAAAGGTGAGGTCAGGACTCTGTGCAGGCCAGTCAAGTTCCTGCACCCCAAACTTGCTCATCCATATCTTTATTGACTTTGCTTTGTGCACTGGTGCTCAGTCATGTTGGAACAGGAAGGGGCCATCCCCAAACTGTTTCCTCAAAGTTGGGAGCATAAAATTGTCCAAAATGTCTTGGTATGCAGACGCCTTAAGAGTTCCCTTCACTGGAACTAAGGAGCCAAGCCCAACCCCTGAAAAACAACCCCACACCATAATCCCCCCTTCACCTAATGATTTGGACCAGTGCACAAAGCAAGGTCCATAAACACATGGATGAGCGAGTTTGGGGTTGAGTCCTGACCTCAACCCGATAGAACACCTTTGGGATGAATTAGAGTGGAAACTGCAAGCCAGACCTCCTCGTTCAACATCAGTGCCTGTGCTTCTGGAAGAATGGTCAAACATTCCCATAGACACTCCTAAACCTTGTGAACAGTCTTCAGAAGAGTTGAAGCTGTTATAGCTGCAAAGGGTGGGCCAACTCAATATTGAATCCTACGAACTAAGACTGGGATGCCATTAAAGTTCATGTGCGTGTGGTAATATAGTGTAGTTCAAACAATAAAAGGCAAAAAAAATCCTAAAAAAAAAAAAATCATACAATCCTATATACAGAATCCTATACCCATAGTTAATACAGAGGAAGGCAAAAACCCCAGCAAAGCATGATCCAATTTGCTCCAGCAGGGGAAACAATTTCTTCTTGATCTCCTGAGGGGCTATCAGATATTCCCTGGTTACTATGCACAGCTGCTCTAGATTATGCCTGCTACAGATTAAGGCTGGGTTCACACTAGTCCGATTCTCAGACCGACATGAAGAGCACAAGTCACATTACGTCACAAAACCAGTGATTCCCTATGAGAGCCGTCTTAACTGGTCCGACTTGTGTTTTTCAAAGTCAGACCGACTTTGAAAAAGGTTCCTGTACTACTTTTGTCCGACTTTGATCCTACTTCAGCCCATTGAAAGGCATTGAAGTCGGATCAAAGTCAGATCAGTATCACTTTGGCATGCGACTTGTGCTCTGGGGATCATGAAGGGGAACTCCACGCCAAATTAAAAAAAAAAAACGGCATGGGGTCCCCCTCCAGGAGCATACCAGGCCCTTTGGTCTGGTATAGATTTTAAGGGCAACCCCGGCATGGGGTCCCCCCCAAAATCCATACCAGGCCCTTATCTGAGCACGCAGCCCGGCAGGCCAGGAAAGGGGGTGTTCTTCCGTTCTTCCTCTCTTCTTCTTCTTCTCCTTCTTCCCATGTTGACACGACGCGATCTCCTTTATGAATGCCCTCTCCGCTGTGTGCTGTGCCTTATATTGGCATGGGGCGTGGCCACCAGATGACATCACCCGGAAGCCCCACCCCCACATGATGTCGCATCCTGGGGCGGAGCTGTGACATCATAGGGGCGGGGACTGCCGGGTGATGTCAGCGGGTGGCCCTGCCCCATGCCAATATAAGGCACAGCACACAGCGGAGAGGGCATTCGTGAAGGAGATCGCGTCATGTCAACATGGGAAGAAGAAGAAGAAGAGAGGAAGAACAGAGGGAAGGGGACAGCGGAGAAGACCGGCAAAAGAGCAGAAGACGCAGCAGAGAAGGAGAAGAAAGAAGACCCGTCAGAAGATGGAAGACCCCGCAAAAGAGCCAAAGGCACCGGAGAGAGGAGAAGAAGCCGGAGCTGATTTAATAAAATATTTAAAAACCCTGTGTAGTGTGTTTTTTTTGTACATTTTTTATTCCAGGTAAATGGGTAGGGGTACGATGTACCCCATACTCATTTACATAGGGTGGGGGGCCGGCATCTGGGGGCCCCCTTGTTAAAGGGGGCTTCCAGGTCTGATAAGTCCCCACCCGCAGACCCCGACAACCATCGGCCAGGGTTGTCGGGAAGAGGCCCTTGCCCTCATCAACATGGGAACAAGGTGCTTTGGGGTGGGGGGCGCAGAGCCCCCCCTGCCCCAAAGCACGCATACTCCCTATGTTGAGGGTATGCGGCCTGGTATGGTCCAGGAGGGGGGCGGGCGCTCCCTCGTCCCCACCCCCTTTCCTGGCCTGCCAGGCTGCGTGCTCGGATAAGGGTCTGGTATGGATTTTGTGGGGGACCCCGCGTGTTTTTTCCGGCATGGGGGTTCCCCTTAAAACCCACACCAGACCAAAGGGCCTGTTATGCTCCTGGAGGGGGACCCCATGCCAGTTTTTTTTTAAATTTGGCGTGGAGTTCCCCTTCAAGATCCCCAGAGCACAAAGTGCCTGGCATTGTCGGTATCAAAGTCGGGTCCGTGTTCACAGACAAACGGTCCAACTTTGACCGTTTGATGTAGGACCGTAAATCGCACAGCAAAGTAGGATCAAAGTCGGACTGTTTTTTGTCGGATAGTGTGAACCCAGCCTAAGTAAACTTTCCCCATGGTATTGTATGTTTGCTATATACCTGCAAAATGTGTAGACTTCCAAAACATCTGAGATTACTGCCTAGGTGCCATGTGATGTCAGATACCCCAGCAGACTCAGAGATGTCACTAAAGTGACACTCTGTAGTATTCCCTTTCAATCTTCCTTGGAATCTACATAAAAGGTAATGTAGGGTGGTGACTAGAGTGGCAGAGGAGTTGGGCCAGCACAGAGAGTAATTAGACACTCCCAGAAGAGGAGAAGACTATGATGTGCTAGGATAAGGTGATCAGACGTCCCCGGACTGAGGACATTGTCCCGGACCAAGTTTGACCCTGGTTTTGTCCCCGGATTGGATATGAACAGGGGCCCGGGCAATTTCAAAGACAGTCAGTGCAGAATTTAAAAAATCAAATCTGAATTACACATCCCCGCTCTGCCGCTCCTACTAGCTTAGGGGTGGTGTATTTTTTGTATTTTTTTCATTTTCATGTACTGTATATATACGTGATCCTGCATTTCTGGGTATCAGAGCCGATCAGCGGGCCTGGCAGACTCGATGTCCGCCGGTACCCACGGATCGTTCTGCACACAGGCAGAACGGCGGTCTGCCTATGTAAACAAGGCAGATCGCCATTCTGTCAGTATGGAAGACATTGATCCTGTGTCAGGGATCTATGCTTCCCCTAGTAAAAGCACCCCCCCCCCCCCCTTACAATGAGAAAACACTGGTTAGGCACACATTTAACCCTTTGATTGCCCTAGATCAGGGGTGTCAAGCTCCATTTCATTGAGGGCCGCATTAGCCGTATGGTTGCCCTAAAAGGGCCGGTTGTATCTTGGGTGCGATATGTAAAAAGTGCTGGGTTCAAGAGTACGTTATGTACAGAGTGCAGGACTGAGGTTTATGCTATGTACAGAGTGCAGGGTTCAGGAGTGCATTACATAAAAAGTTCAGGGGTGTGCAGTGTACAGAATGCAGGGTATAAGGGTGCGCTATACACAATGTGCAACACCAACCCCCTCACCGAAGCATCCTTGCATCTCTCTCCTACCTTCCCTGGCTCTACTACCTCCCTTTGTAGGCGGCTTTGTCTCACCTTGCAGGAAGCGGATGCAGAGGGTGAAAGTTGGAGGTGGCAAAATGGAGTTCTGCCACATTCCGGCTGCAAAACTGGGTGAGAGGGCCACATGACAAGGCCTGGAGGGCCGCATTCGGCCCGCGGGCCTTGTGTTTGACATATGTGCCCTAGATGTTAACCCCTTCCCAGACAGTGTCATTAGTACAGTGACAGTGCATATTTTTAGCACTGATCACTGTATTAGTGTCACTGGTTCCCACAAAGTATCAAAAGTGTGACTTAGGGGTTGATTTACTAAAGCTTGAAAGTGCAAAGTTTGGTGCAGCTCCACACAGAAACCAATCAGCTTCAATGTTTTATTGTCAAAGTTTGATTGAACAAGCTGAGGTTAGAAGCTGATTAGCTAGCATGCAAAGCTGCACCAGTTTTTGGACTCTCCAGCTTTAGTAAATCAAGCCCTTAGTGTCCGATTTGTCCACTGCAATATCGCAGTCCCACTATAAGTCCCTGATTGCCACCATTACTAGTGGGTTGACTCTTCCTGAAGCAGCCACATTTTTTAACAAGTTCAAATGTGTGTTGCAAATGAATAGTAAATCATTTATAGGAAGTGAGCTTTTCCCTGCAATTTTTTAAAATCTGGTGACAAGATCTTTTTGAAGAGGCAGCGCAACATAATATGATCATAAAGATCTGTGTCAAATGAATAATGATAATAATGATAACCCTTAGGAATCTTGTTTTGCCTACACCCCCCCTCTAAAAATTTCAGAAACATTGTCATGGTTTTCCAATTACATATTTGTCATGTATATTAAAGGAATTTATACATAATGGCTACAATTTTCCAATTTTTATCAATATTTTAATATTTTCTCCTTCAGTATTTTATAAATACGCATTTCCGTCTTCACCTGTAAAAATGTACAATGCTAATAACGTTGATAATAAGATATAATAGAGTGGAAACAGAAGGTAGGAGTCTGGATTATGCTCCATCGGCCTTGTGATGCCCCTCAGGGGGGTTTTATCAGGTGACTATGATGGATGACAGGAGAGTTTCACACAGATACAAATTACAACATCTAGAATGGAAGGGAATCCACAGCTCAGATTCTCCTTACTGATCAGATAACACTTCTAATTAACCCGGAATAAAAAAGCGTCAACATTTCTCACTGATGAAGTGGGAATAACATATGGGACACAGTACCCCCTACTATAAATTCGAAGAATGTAGACATTTTGAATAAGCCACTTGACTTAATAAATACTCAGGTCATATATATATATATAAAGTGGAAACCCCATGGTAAATCCTATATTAATAACTGTAAAAGTCGACTGGTCCCTATTGTATAATCTAAGAATATTGGGAATTACCAAGAAGCTATTTGACTTAAAAAGTGCATCAGGCCCTATCTATGCCATGAAAATGCCATGGTGAAGCTTATGTATTAATAATTTACAGTATGAAGTGTGTCATTTCCTACTGTTAATTCCTGAATTATTGGGAATTAGCAAGAAGCTACTTGACCTAATAAATGTATTGATACAGGATATAACCAAAAGTTTTTGGACACCACACCATCACACATCACAATCTATGGTGAGACGTATGTAGACTCCCCTCCAATTTATTAAAGTGGTTGTATCGCCATTCGGACAAGTTTTTTTCATTATAATTGTACCAGCAATAATATTACATTGCGCTGTATGTTAGTGCTCCTACCTGCTTCATTTAGGAGTTATCGCTGTATATGTGTGCTGTGACGTTGCCCGCACATGCTCCCTACACCTTCATTTTCCGGCAGGCCAGGACTCCGTCGGAAAAATGCAGGGTGTATGCCGGGGCAGCATCATTTCCTATTGCTGACATCAGCCCCGGCATCCCACGATACTACGTTGCTGAGAGGAGCAAGGCAAAAAGAAGAACGCTCAGGATTCGCTATTCTTCATTTCATAGTAACCAGAAACAAAGAAGAGGCCTGAATTTTTATCGTAATTCGCATGCACGGGATTAGGGAGCGGACAACAAAGTGAGGGCGGAAATACAGAACAGTAGCAGACACTGATGCCCACAATGAAAATGGAGGCGGCAAAAAGGAGTCCGAAACGCTCAGAAAAATAACTTTATAAAAAAATAAGAAGCAGTTTCCTAGTTCACTTGATAATACCCGATTGCATTAAACAAAAGTTAAAAGAAAAAC
Source organism: Glandirana rugosa (assembly GCA_018402905.1). Classification (NCBI taxonomy): domain Eukaryota; kingdom Metazoa; phylum Chordata; class Amphibia; order Anura; family Ranidae; genus Glandirana; species Glandirana rugosa. Next base: position 604,012 of record BLSH010450807.1, on the reverse strand, counting down.
GTTTTGGGAGAGGATACAACTGCTTTAAAAAGAGTTCCCATTAAAGGGTATTGTTAATGCTATAGCATGCAAAGACATTTACACAACTGTGGCTATCAGTCTTCTAGAAATGGTTTGGGGAAGGCCTTTTTAAGTTCCTGCATGACTGTTCCTGATGTTCAAAGTCTATTTAAAAAAATACATGGTTTGATAAGTTTGCTGTGAAGGGACGTGAGTTACCTGTATAGAGCCCTGACCTCCACTTTACTGATCACCTTTGGGATGAATGGGAATGCTGACGGTAAGCCAAGTATTCTTGTCCACCATTAGTATCTGATTTCACAATTGCTCTATTGACTAAATGGGACCAAAATCTTCTCAGAAGAGGATAGGCTATTTTGGCCACAAACTGTGTGTGGGTGGTCAACTTCATAATAATGTCCGTGTTTTTGGAATGGGATGTCCAACAAGCTGAAAAACTATAGGTGTAATGATCAGGTATTCACAAACACGGGGCCATATATTGTATGACTGGTAAAGTAGATAGCCCAATTTATAGGCGTTATTTACTAAAACTGGAGAGTACAAAATCTGGTGCAGGTCTGCATAGAAACCAACCAGCTTCCGTTTTTTTTGTCAAAGCTTAAAGCAGAGCTCAAGGCTCCTTCAGAAAAAAAAAATAAAAGTCAACAGCTACAAATGCTGTAGCTGCTGGCTTTTAATAATAGGACACTTAACTGTCCACAAATCCAGCACTGTCTTCACCAGAGGCAATTTTTCAATCAGCTCTCGGGTGCTGCCACCGGCATCTTGGCTAAGGGAAACCGGCAATGAAGCCTTGCGGCTTCACAGCCAGTTCCCTACTGCACATTGGCCGAAGCGTGCCACGGTTTGTGAATGGGAAGGAGGAGGGGGGCCAAACCTCCAGATGGGTTTGCTGCGGCAGAAGGGGGAGCAGGTACCTTTCAAACCAGGTAACACCCCCGAAAGGTGGCAAATATGGCAGCGGAGGGGGGTGAAGCAAACAAGCGGAGCTTCCTCTTTTGGCTGATGCTCCGCTTTAATTGAACAAGTTGAATATAGAAGCTGATTGGCTACCATACACAGCTGCACTAGATTTTTCACTCTCCAGTTTTAGCAAATTCCATACTTTTTAGATTTGGATAAAGCGTTAATCAGTTGGAACATCGTTCAGGTTTTTTTTGCCACCTAAGCTCCTGTTAGGGAAATTAATTTTCTCTGTCTGTCCTCTGACCATTGCTTCTGGACACAATGCACAAAAAGTCCAACATTTGAGCTGTGGCCAGAATAGGAATAGAGTGGAAAATTTCCACTGGGGACATTTGTTCCATGGAGAAAAAAATACTTTATTTAGGATTAATTTCCTTGCACTTGGTGTTGTGTCTACAGCAGGATAGAAAATGAAGAGACATCTGCCCAATATGGCATAGATGGCAAAAAATGTTTTGATTTGAGACATACTTTCATATTTTTCCTCTTGGTGCTCTCCCTGCATGTATGCACCATTTGAATGTCACCCTCACTGGTGTAAAATTTTGTGGTAGGTCCCAACAATACTCAATCTGACCAGCCTTGCCATGTCCTTATATTGTTGCCATCTGTGGGCACTGTGTCTCTCAATGCTTGCAGAACACAAGCGCACAGAGTGCATGTGCAGCCCAGGACTTAGTTATGCAAATCATGTCTTGTCCAAGAGTAAAATGAACTGCAGGTTGCACATACTGAAAGGAGGGAGCTGCATTTAAAAGCACAGCACTAAAGGATGAGCGTTCAGATAAGATTCAAGATTACCAATGGATTGCAACAGCTTAGCCAGGCAAAGAGGCTTATTCTACATTAATTCCTGCAACTACATTCAATTAATGTTAAACTTATTTTGAAAGCAGTAATATAAGCGAAGATTGATAAAATGTTATCCTTTTTCCATTACGTCCAAACTACAATGGTGGATTAAAGAGTTTAAAAGGGCATCTCTGATGGTTGCAGAATGACAAGGCCAGGTAGCCACACTTTCAGAACTGCCCAACGTTTATAAATGTCAGCAGGAATTTAGGTCATCGTGGATCTGAATTATAAAGGGGCAGTGTGTACTAAATGCACACCTTAAAATAGCTGAAATCAATCCTTTCGCATTTTTGACTTATGATATTTATGGTATGGTCTTCTCTGTATTGTTAGTGTCCTGTGCATATCCTGTTTGGCTATCCCAGTTTAAACCCTAGTGGGCTATTTTTGTTCATTTATCTGTCATTCTATGAATACATGTAGATTCTTTAGATCATTCCTATTTTTTAGACCATTAAAGGGACAGACTTTACTGAAAATGGTGATAATTGTTCTAATATTGGATTGGAAATCATGTTTTTTGTAGGTTCTTTGTCATCAGCATATATATAACCTAAAGAGTGTTGGACCTTCAAAAGTAGACCCTATGCAGATGGTTAGGATTGTAATGTATGAACGTCCCAGGGAAAGTAAATTGACAAGATGACATGTAATGTATGGAAAGGTAGGCAGGTCCAGTGTCTTCAGGCAAGTCCTAATAAAGCAGAAGATTAGGTGGATACAGAAGCAGAGATCAGGTTAAGATCATCACTTATAATCCGAGTAACAGACCACATATCTTCAGAACAGCATGCCAAATCTCTAAAATAGCCTTTCCCAGCCATTTTACTCCAGAAGAACCTCTAGAAGATTATAATCAGAGTAACAGATCACATAGCTACAGAACATCATGCCAAACCTCTAAAATAGCCTTTCCCAACAGTTTTACTCCAGAAGAACCTCTAGAAGATTATAATCAGAGTAACAGACCACATATCTTCAGAACAGCATGTCAAATATCTAAAATAGTATTTCCCGACTGTTTTACTCCAAAAGAAGCTCTAGAAGATTCTAAGGTATTAGGCAACCTTTAATATAACCAATTCATTGAGGGTTGATGAGCAACTTACTAGAAGAATCTAATTGATACAATGGTAGTCAGAATGCCATCCTTACAGACAGCTAAAATGATCATTGGGTTTATGCAGCTGGCTCTGCTTAGTGGCTTTACCACTGGAGCTATGTCGCCACCATCAAATGGGATGGCACTTAGCCATTGCTCAAGGAACCTCTAGCAATCTTTGGAGGAACCCTAGGGTTCAACAATACCCTGGTGGAGACTGGCTGTTCTTTGAACTACCAGGGATCTTTTGCTGCATTGCTACAGAGCACTAAACTGAACCCCAATCATTTGTCCTCATGAAGTGTGCCTATGCTGCATTTTACTTCTACTCACAGATGCCAAGGGGTCATGCCTGGTCACACCAGACGGCGACTAATCAGGACATTCCAAAGGTGTGGACTTTTCCGCATGGGCCTTTCCAAGAATGTACTATTCCCATTATTGCCTCACCTGTTCAGGCAACCTGGGGCAGCCTCAGTTAGGTGTAGCTAGGTTGAGAACATTTATGTTTATGTTATACATGTTCTACTGAATTCTTAGAAAAAAAGAGGAAGAGAGGCGCTCTAAGTGCAGATCATATAAAATTTATTCACACCAAAAAATTGGAAACTCACATAGGTAGATGTACAGCAGGTACATAAGGGAAAAGGACTGTAATCCAGATAATCTTCAGTGGAAACATCCACCAGCAGGAGCCGAGTGACACAGCTGAGATGGTAAGCGTGGAGTCCTGTAGCAAAGGCCGGCTGACGACAGGAACATTCAGAGAGAGGCCTGGAATGCAGATGCTGGGCGTCCTGAGGAGATGACTTCACTATTCTGCGACACGTTTCTTGAGTCGGCGGACCAGTGAACAGGTTTAAGTGCATACAACAAGGGGCGGGACCATTATATGACAAGACCGCCCACCACCCCCAATATAAACTACATCTTCCATTCTGTATAATGGACTTACAATTGGAGTTTCAATTGACAGTGAAAAGTACACGACAGTTTCTGAAATAGTTATAAAGGTTGGCCATTGTACAATGTGCTATGTACTTCAAGGGATCTCCAACCTCTTGTTGTATTCATAAAAAACCTGGGTCTGTAAAAGCACCACGGGGTATGTGTAACACCACTACAAAAGTTTAACCTGCAAGGCTAAGAAGATGAGGTAGGTGCCATGGAAGAACAGCTACAGGAACTAGTCATTTGGCATGGTACCTGGTTAGGTGAGAGGTCCTACAGTAGCGAGAGGGTCGGTGCTCTGTCTCCCTTCCTAGTTGTCTGTCTCCTCCGGTCACCAGGAGCAGACTAACATTATGGAAATCTAAGGCCTGATCACTAGGTACGGAGAAGGAAAGGGTAAAGAGCATACATGGAGACGGCTATGTGCTCGGTGGAACTCTATTCTGTTACCAGTAGTGCGGTAACAGAGATATGCTGGACTGGTGGAGTGGGTATGACTCTGTACGTCCCTCCAAATGCAAAATATACATCTTCTCAAGTGTGTAGGGACAAACATGGGACAGAACATCTTTAGGAGGAACTCCCCAACTTCACTATACACAAGTGGCTCATCTCTGAGTCGGAAACTGCCTTAGTGTTTGATTCTTCACGTGACCGCAGTCTTCGCCTAGTTGTGGGCATTGGTGAGCAGGCCTTCGGGCAAGGTGTTGCCCCGCATGCATGGGTGCAGCCAGACCCCACGCACAACTTAGGAAGATTTCTCCCATCAAGGGCTATATCACTGTGTCCTGCAGTATGGTAGGGGGTCAGTGGAAGGAACTACACCCTTCAGGGGTTGAAATGCTGTATGGCACACCAGGAAGTGTCAGATAGCAGCAATGCCAAGGATTCTTCAAAACATAAAAGATTTAAAGATTTAAATGACCCATGTTGAATATATAAGTATAATGCATTTTTTTACAGGCTACTGTTGATTTAATTTTTTTTCAGTGGTAACAGGGTTATTGTAAAACCATCATAGCCATACTATTATTATTTTACCATGTAAATGTTTTGCATTGAAAGGTTTCTATTGAATACATAACTGGATTAATTGGGGTTTTCATGTGTAGCCATTGCCCCCTTGGGGTTGCTGAAAGTAGTGGTTCATCTGTCACTCTGCCCTCAATCACACTGTTTTCTTTCATCCGCAGTCATGAAGAACAGGCCGGTACTTGTGTTTTAATTTTGTTTTCTATTGGCGGATTAAACTTGGATAGGGATTGGGATGTTATGGGATGCCCAGTGAATTGGATTCAAACTTGAATCGGACCATCTATATACACATCCTGTATACTCACTCCTTCTCTTCCTCCAGCACACACTTGCTTCTTAGTGTTTCATATGTTTGCCTGAAGTACTGTTGTAACAAGGACTCGTTTAAACCTATGCCATTCGGTAATTCATGCTTTGTGGCTTGTGTGTTGTGGTGCTCTGCAGTCTGAAAAAATGGTGCATGTCTATTTTTGCTTGCTTTGTGATGTGTTGGTAGCCCATTCAACATACACTATATTAGCAAAAGTACTAGGACGCCTGCCTTTACACATACATAAACTTTAATGACATCCCAGTCTTAGTCTGTAGGGTTCAATATTAAGTTGACTCACCCTTTCCAGCTATAACAGCTTCAACTCTTCTGGAAAGGCTGTCCACAAGGTTTAGGAGTGTGTCTATGGCAGCCTTTCTCAACCTTTTTGATACTGAGGAACTCTTGAACTAATTCTCTGATCTCGGGGAACCCCTGCTAAAAATGAAAAATCTACATCTCATGGTACATTAGTGTGCTGGTCAGTGGAAAGTATGCTCCTTACACTTGTGGTCATTGGGAAGAATTACCCCCTTACAGATGGCTAAAAAGATCAATGGTGACATTGGGAATTTATCTGAGAGGTAGAAATTGACCATTGCTCAAGGAACCCCTAGCAACCTCTGGTGGAACCCTAGGGTTCCACGGAACCATGGTTGAGAAACCCTGGTCTATGGGAATGTTTAACCATTCTTTCAGAATCACATTTGTGAGGTCAGGCACTGATGTGAATGGGAAGGCGTAGCTCGCAGTCGTTGCTCTAATTCATCCCAAAGGTGTTCTATCAGGTGGCAGGCCAGTCAAGTTCCTCTACTCTATACTCGCTTATCCATCTATTTATGGACCTTGCTTTGTGCACTGGTCAATATCTTTTGGTGGAGAGGGGATTATTATGGTGTGGGGTTGTTTTTCAGGGGTTGGGTCTGGCCCCTTTAGATCCAGTGAAGGGAACTCTTAAGGCATCAGCATACCAAGACATTTTGGACAATTTCATGCTCCCAACTGTGTGAGAACAGTTTGGGGATGGCCCCTACCTGTTCCAACGTGACGGCGTACCAGTGCACAAAGCACGGTCCAAAAAAAAATGGATGAGTGATTTTGGGGTGGAGGAACTTGACTGAACTTGAATTAGAGCGAAGACTGTGAGTCAGACCTTCTCTTCCAACATCAGTGCCTGACCTCACAAATGCGCTTCTGGAAGAATGGTCAAACATTCCTATAGACACTCCTAATCCTTGTGGACAGCCTTCCCAGAAGAGTTTAAGCTGTTATAGCTGCAAAGGGTGGGACAACTCAATATTGGACTAAGACTGGGATGCCATTAAAGTTCATGTGCATGTAAAGGCAGGCGTCACAATACTTTTGACAATATAGTATAGATGATGCTACGAAATGAAGCATGCTCTGTCTGACTTGCTGAGGCTTCTACTGTGCATTGTGAGAAGCTCAGAGTGTGCACTGTGCAGCCCCAGTAAGCATTGTCAGTACAGGAGAGGAGCCCCCGTACAACTGTACAAGTCTGATGGTAAGGCTGGAGTTCAGCTTTAAACTTTCCCAACTCTATTAAAATGTCTAAATTCTGTTTTAAATTCAGCAACAGTCAGTGATGTATATGTCAAGTTCCACGACAATGTCCTCCCCAGAGAATAAAAAAATTCCCTAACTGACCAGACATCATTTTATTTTTCACCTTCCTGAGTGATTCATACATAATTATAATCTCGGTCTGAGCCGTCCCCGAGAACTTCTCCCGTAAGTTCCCTTTGCATTGTCACTCTGGCCCAATCATTGGATCTGCTTAGCTCTGGTATGTAGCATGTAATAGCTGCCTGTATTGATTTTACACTCCTTGTTCCAGTGGCCGAACTGACAGTTACTATAACGGAATGGTAATCCATAATCCTTTTTCTATAGCAATTACAAGACAAAATATAGATTTGTTACTGTTTCCCTGTGTGATTATAGGAGTCAGCTCAGCTCATTGTGAAATGATTACAGCCGATCGTCTGGGGAGCGCTAGTTGTGACAAGCGATATGTGCCGTACCGCTATGCAGCTCCACTGTCATATTAAGAAATAATACTATATTGTTCATTTCTGGGAAACGAAAAAATAAATTTACATTTCTTGTGTAACCTTTTGTTTTTTAATACTTGCATGACAGTAAAACCATTAAAAAAGAAATGTGCTAAGTACAGTATCTCACGAAAGTGAGTACACCCCTCACATTTTTGTAAATATTTTATTCTATATTTTCATGTGACAACACTGAAGAAATGACACTTTGCTACAATGTAAAGTAGTGAGTGTACAGCTTGTATAACAGTGTAAATTCACTGTCCCCTCAAAATAACTCAACACACAGCCATTAATGTCTAAACCGCTGGCAACAAAAGTGAGTACACCCCTACGTGAAAATGTCCAAATTGGGCCCAAAGTGTCAATATTTTGTGTGGTCACCATTATTTTCCAGCACTGCCTTAACCCTCTTGGGCATGGAGTTCACCAGAGCTTCACAGGTTGCCACTGGAGTCCTCTTCTACTCTTCCATGACGACATCACAGAGCTGCCCCTCCACCCTCCATTTGAGGATGCCCCACAGATGCTTAATAGGGTTTAGGTCTGGAGACATGCTTGGCCAGTTCATTACCTTTACCCTCAGCTTCTTTAGCAAAGCAGTGGTCGTCTTGGCGGTGTGTTTGGGGTCATTATCATGTTGGAATACTACCCTGCGGCCCAGTCTCCGAAGGGAGGGGATCATGCTCTGCTTCAGTACGTCACAGTACATGTTGGCATTCATGGTTCCCTCAATGAACTGTAGCTCCCCAGTGCCGGGGGCACTCATGCTGCCCCAGACCATGACACTCCCACCACCATGCTTGACTGTAGGCAAGATACACTTGTCTTTGCACTGCTCACCTGGTTGCCGCCACACACGCTTGACACCATCTGAATCAAATACATTTATCTTGGTCTCATCAGAACACAGGACATGGTTCCAGTAATCCATGTCCTTAGTCTGCTTGTTTTCAGCAAACTGTTGCGGGTTTTCTTGTTCATCATCTTTAGAAGAGGCTTCCTTCTGGGATGACAGCCATGCAGACCAATTCGATGCAGTGTGCGGCATATGGTCTGAGCACTGACAGACCGATCCCCCTCACCCCTTCAACCTCTGCAGCAATGCTGGCAGCACTCATACGTCTATTTCCCAAAGACAACCTCTGGATATGATGCTGAGCATGTGCACTCTACTTCTTTTGTCGACCATGGCGAGGCCTGTTCTGAGTGGAACCTGTCCTGTTAAACTGCTGTATGGTCTTAGCCACCGTGCTGCAGCTCAGTTTCAGGGTCTAGGCAATCTTCTTATAGCCTAGGCCATCTTTATGTAGAGCAACAATTCTTTTTTTCAGATCCTCAGAGAGTTCTTTGCCATGATTCACCATGTTAAACTTCCAGTGACCAGTATGAGAGAGTGAGACTGGTATGTCGTCAAATTGTCCTGTCCAAGGTGAGTCTTGTCCGGAGCGGTACCAGCTGTTTTCTTCATCTCACGTGTACGAGTCGTAGTATAGGTCTCCAACAGAAACCCTTTATCTGCATACTCACGACGGTCGTAACGACGTCTCCAACTTCCCCACTCCCCCTAGCCAGACAGTCACGAGTCTGGTAT
>BLSH010450807.1:584042-594550 GCA_018402905.1 Glandirana rugosa | reverse complement strand
AACACCGGCTCACTTCACTTCATGAGCTGATGTTTCCTGACATATGTCACTTTCTCTGTTGTCACTGGAAATAAGATTAATGTTGTGAGGAAGATGATTACTAATTGTAATATATGGCTTATACTAAAGAATGAGTGATATTAATAATCAACAGTGTAACACACATCAAGAAAACCAGTAGAGCAAAAAAAAAAAAAAAAAACACAATGCAAATTAACATCTTTAAATAGATTCTATAATTCTAAAGAATTCTATAGAATTACTATATGAATTACTATGCGCAATGCTCTGTTGGAGTTCCCTATGAATTACTATGTGCAATGCTCTGCATGGGGTTTCCTATGAATTACTATGTGCAATATTCTGCATGGAGTTTGAGACCCTGTATACCCCTATCTGGTACCCTGTATACCCCTGTCTGGGACCCTGTATACCCTATCTGGTACCCTGTATACCCTATCTGGGACCATGTATTCCCTATCTGGGACCATGTATACGCTATCTGGGACCATGTATACACTATCTGGGACCCTGTATACCCTATCTGGGACCCTGTATACGCTATCTGGGACCCTGTATACCTTATCTGGGACTCTGTATACCCCATCTGGATGACTGTATACCCTATATGGGGCTCTGCATACTGCTATATGGTGACACTGTATACTCCTAACTGGTGATGCTATATACTACTATCTGGTGATGCTGGGCAATATACTCCTGACAAAAGGGGTGGAAACTATAAGGGGTGGGGCTTGTGTGAAGCGGGAGGGGTCAAAAAGGAAGGGTGGAGTCTGGCCCCCCCATCCTAACATTTCACTGATATACAGTATCACCAGATAGGAGTATGTACAGCATGACCATAGGGATATATAGACGGTCCCCTAGTTACAAACATCCGACTTATGAACGACTCCTACTTACAAACGGAGGGAGACAACAGGAAGTGACAGGAAATCTCCCCCTAGGAAGGGAAATTCACTCCTGTAAGAGTTATTATGGGAAAAAGGGGTCTCCACTGATGCTTTATCACCAATCCTTGTTTCCACAACAACCCAAAATTTTCAAAATCCAATTATCATTGGGACAGGAAGTGAGGTGACATCTTCTGAATAGAAACATAGACAGCAAAACAAACATTGCAGGGGTGTTAACCCTTCCCTATGCTATCCAAAAAGCTTAAAAATTGTTTTTTTTGGCTGAAGCTACACTTAGAAATGTACGTGTTCTGACTTACAAACAAATTCAACTTAAAAACAAACCTACAGTCCCTATCTTGTTTGTAACCCGGGGACCGCCTTTATACAGCATTGTCAGAAAAGTATATAGCATCACCAGATTAGTATATACAGCATCACCGGAGGACTATATAGTATCACCAGAGGGGTACCTAGCATCCATCAACCCCCTCCACCCCACCGCAGGGCTCACGGCACTGATAGTGCCCCCCCTCCCCCAGGGTAGTCGGGACATCAAAGTCCAGCATTTTCCCCATCTAGGAGCGGGCAGCAGGCAGGCATCGGTGTCCAGAGAGCAGGGAGCAGATTGGCTTCGGCCATGCATCCCCCTCCTCTTTCGAGAAAGTGTTCAATAGGATCACCTGTCTTCTCCGCCAATTGGGAAACTGGTAACATACCCACGCTTCCTGATTGGCGGAGAGGTGGTTCAGTGTTAGAAAGGCAAATATTCATTTTCCTTTCTAAGGGCTCATGGCGCCACGCTCTGCGCCACAAGCCACTCTATGTTGAAGCCTATTAGAGTCCATGGCTCTAATGAAATTCTTCAAAGAAACCCCCGCTGTGGTAATTCATGCAGCCGGCGGCCTGAAAGGGGCCAACCACATGAATAGAAGGTGGGTGGCGAGGACAGAGGGGGCAGCGAGGACAGAGGGGGCGGCGCCCGTGCACCTTAAATGGACGGGCCGCCCCTGATACATACCTACCATAAAGTGGTTGTAAACCTCTGAAATGAAAAATGAATAAAGCATAACCATCTATAGTGTGTGCTTGCCTCAATCCAAAGCACCAAGTGTGGTTCCTATCTGCTCTCTCTTCCCTCTGCTATTTGCATGAGTCACTTCTGACAGGTTATGCCGACACCACAGAATTCCTCTCCAGCACACAGACAGTGAATGATAGCCTCAGCTGTGCATGTTTCCCTAGGAGACTGTGTAGAAAAGGGGGTGTTCATTCCTTCCCTCACCTCTCAGATTACACTCAGCTCCCTGCCCTGCTCTGTACTGTTAAGTATGTGACATCAAATCAATGTCCCCTGCCTGCTGCAGCTCAGAGATGCTGTGTAAAAATGTTCGCTTCCGGAGGCTGTAGAGGAGAGAGGGCTTTGGATAACTACAGTAGGTACAAATTATGCATGGGGATTTGTTTCATGTCTGTGTAGTGCTCACCCCCGCAAGGGCTGCTGAGTTGTGTCTTCTCCAACTAGTGTAGCTGCAGCCAGGCAAACAGCAACAGTTTAGGGGTCGCCTGTTTATGTTTATTGCAGATTAAAGGGTAAGTTCATCTTTACAGAAGAATCTATAAGTTGAACTTACACAGGGCCCCCTCTCCATCGCACACAGCAGGTCCATCTTTAATATTAAATGGACCCTGGGCAAACATTTTCTTGGGCCCCCCACAAGGCGATTTTGCTCTCCGCCCCAACATCCCAAGAAACAAACAATTGGTTTCCACTGTTATAAGCGATCATCGTGTGTAAAAAAAAAAAAAAAAAATCCTGATCACCTCCCCAGAGTAGTACAATGTTACACTGTAGTGCCCTGGGTACAGTATGTAAAAAAGTTGTAATTTTTTTTTGAATGTTTTGAATTTTTTTTTATTTCTTAATTTTCCAAAAATCTTGAGAAAAAATGACAACTTCAAAAATCCCGCCATGCCTCTTACCTTACCTTGGACTGTCTGTTTTCCAAAAAGGGTGATTTGGGGGGTATTTGTACTGTCCAGACATTTTCCAGCCTCAAGAAATGAGATGGGCCGTCAGGTACATCAGGATTGGTGCATTGTCAGATGTATCCCACAGTTTGTGGACTCTATAACTTTCCTACAGACTAAATACTATACACTGATTTGGGGTATGAAATGTAGCAGGATATATTATAGCCTACATTTAAGAAGAAAGATAATGTATTTGCAAAATTGTATAACAAATGGAGAAAAATGTATTTTTTTTCTTCAAAATTTGCAGTCTGTTTTTGTTTAGCATGGAATAAAAAATCCAGTAAAATGGCACCAAAAGTATGACAGCGCTAAAAGCTGAAAATTGGCCTGTGTTAGAAATGTCCCCCTTGCCTGTCAGTGGTAATGTGATATGAGCCGCACATGCGCAGCTTACATCATATTTATGACCCGGCCTGCTATGTGTGCCGCTGTGGTGTGAATCCCGAGTCCCCTGTGCACACACGTGAGTGACAACAATGCAGCCTGGCCATTCAAGTGGCCATAGATAGAGAGGGAAGGAAGACCAGAAGAAGAGGGATACGCCAAGGGCCAATGGGCATAACTCCCAACTGTCCCTGATTTCGAGGGACTGTCCCTCATTCGGAACAAAGTCCCCCTGTCCCTCTTTCCTCCTCATTTGTCCCTCATTTTGAGCAAATGATGAAAATAAGACCACACAAATGTACACTGATCCCCACAGAGGTCTTAATCCGCGCCAGAAATGGTGAATATAAGTGTGCAGGTCTAAGCAGCTACTTTAACAAAATGATTACAGAATAAAACAGTCAGCAAGCCAACAAGTAGCGCTAAAATGGAAAGTAAAAGTGATAACAAGTCCGCTCATATGCCACAAAAAAAATAATAACCATGTGGCATCAATATCAGTGTCCCAGTTTGCAAAGTCCCAGGAGATCTTCTAATCATAGTCCATCACCAAGCACCACGTGAACACTCCACAGTGTCCCTCAGGACAGGTTCTTACCAGAGATACGTGCTAGGCACTCTCATGCTCTAGCCACTATTGCGTGTTGTGCTTCACTTTGCACCAGCTAGTCACGGACCTCAATCAGGCAGAACTCCATATGCAGGATTTAAATGAAAGAGAATCGCACCATAGCGTAAAATCAATGGGATATTTATTCATTCAAAAACTTCTAAAAAGCAGCAAGCAGCGCAGCAGGGTTGCAGGCTCGGGCAGGCAGCGGCGGGCTCTGGTGGCATTAGAGGGCTATGGGCTTTAGTGGCAGCGGCGAGCTTTGGGCTCCAGTGGCAGCAGCGGGGTTCGTGGATTGCAGGCTCCAGCTTCTATGGAGTGGTTAAACATTCAAGGGGTTCAAAATTTTCATGAAAAAAAATGACTTAACTACTACTTTAGGTCAGGGTCACATCTGTGCGGGTTTGCGGTTTGTGCAGGCATGGCAACCCATTCATATGAATATATTGCTGTGCCTGCATTTCCCGCAGAAAAATGCAGCAGCTTTTCCACTTTGCGATTTCCCTGCAGTTCCCGCACCTGTGCTGTAATTTTAGATGCCCGGAGGTGCCATTATATGGCAGCCCTCCGTGTTTTTAAACAACAGCACGTTTGACTGTAGGTGGGGGAATGGCTGTGATTCTTACAAACGCTGCTGTTTAAAAAACACACAGGCTACCATTCTTTCTTAATGGTACCTCCAGGCATCTAAAAATGCAGCGTGTTTGTGGGTGCGGGACCAGCAGGGAAATTGCATGGTGCAAAAAGCGCCATGCGATTTCAAGGCCGCTGCATTTTTAAAATGCTGCATGCACCTTTTCTCTGTGCGAAATGCAGGCATGGCAGCCCAAATAAATGGGCTACCATCCCAGAGCAAAAGCAGGCCGCAAACCCGCATAGATGGGAACCAGGCCTAAAGGAAGCCCATCATGCAGTGTTGCATTTTACTATGTCTATGTGTGGAAGATGTGCCAGTGCCACTGGTTGTCCATGCTCTAATGCTCCAGTTGGTGAACAGAACAGCCACCGCCAGATCAGGATTTAGTCCACACTCACAGTCAGACTATTTGGGGAGAAGGGCCTACCTGCTTCTGGCCAGCTGGGCTCACCATCCGCTCTGCACGGCGGGACCTGTTCCTCCCAACTCTGATCCCATCTCCAAAGCCTCTGGCTCTCACTACTGCTGGCTGCCGCTTCCTCCCACTCTGAGCTCCTACCCTGCGGCATTCCGAGTCCCAAACATGCGGGCTAAATGGGGTGGAGTCACTGGTGTTCCTGGCCCCACCCGCTACCTGCTAGCTGGGGTATAATACAGCGCAGCACTGCCTGTCTCCCATCGTATACACAGTCGATTTGCAGTGCAGGGGGGCTCCCAATTTGCAGGCAGCGGGGGCTTAAGCAGCAGCTGCTTTGGACCCTTCAACAATGACAGGGCCTAGGGCAGAGTCACCTTTTGCCCTGCATTAAAGACAGCCCTGGCACCCATTCCCAATGTACCTGAAGCCAGAGATCTCCCTCTCTGTCACATTGCAAAGCCGCTTTACCGGTCCGGGGATCAGAAATCCCCCGTGGCTTAATCTACTAAATGTACCTCGTAAAGGTATGTATAGCAGGCATTCTAATTGGTCGACGCCGACCAATCAGAACCCGTGTAGCCTGTCCTGTCAGCGCTGGACAAGAGGAGAGAAAGCCGCAGGGATTTCAATCCCCGGACCGGTAAAGCAGCAATTCGATGTATCAGTGTTGGAGATTGCCGACCAGTCAAAGGACTGTATTAAAGCAGAGTTCCACCCACATTTTTCACTCCTCACCATGCAGCACTAATGTGCATGCTTAAGATGAATTGGCAATTTATTTATTTTTTTCTGTTCACTTACCTGATTTATGCCTATATATAATTTCAGTTCCTCCTTTAGGGGCCGGTTTTGCATTGGCTCCTGGGAGATCTTGGTCAGCTTGGCATGGCACGGCTCCAGTAACATTCAACATTGACGTCTGTGGAAAATCTTGGTCAGCTTGGCATGGCACTGGTCACGTTACATTTAACATTGGCTGGGGAGGATGTGGAGGGGGTCCAGTGTAAGATTTTCTGTAAAGGTGAATTTAAACTTTAACTTGGATGGGTTTAGGAAAGCTGTGGGACACTCCTGAACACTCAACAGGAATGTGAGGACACTCGTCATTGTGCAGCTACTTCTTAATATAGTCCTCTGAACAGTTGGACATTAAGTGGACAGCACTGGGACATCATTAGCAATGTTCAAGGTCAGGCAAGCTTTAAACGTAGTGCACCAGAGGTTAACAGCAGCAACAGTCACTAGGATCCTTTTCTTAGGTCTGTACTCACAGGGACTTGGATGCCTCCCTGCAGACTTCAGACAGTTTTCCCAGTGGAGCCTACAGACCGGATGCCTAGTGAAATTTGGAATTTGTTATAAAACAAATAAACGGATTTCAACAAAACCAAAAATGTACTTTTGGACTGAAACTAATTGCACATGTCTACCCAAACTATTTCTTCAGGGCTAGAACTGTAGGTTAGCACATAAGTCAGTAGAACCAAGTGGGAATGTCACCAAAGGAGCTAAGCTATAAGTTTTGCATGCTGAGCACCTTGGTGCGTTCCAGGGTGATCACAACAGCAGCTATTAAGAGCTATATAGTGGTACCCCCGTAAGGGCCGTTGGTGATTGTAGTCCATCTCCCACCCTGCACAGCCATGCTCATGAATTTCTAGACACACTAAGTCAAGAAACAGTCCTTGTACTTTTGTTTTTGTTTTATTAGGGGAATAAAACTTGGATGGGGATAAGGTGCATATGGGATGCCCATTTGATTGAAGAAATATATAGGGACTGAAATATACACTCTGGTATATACAACATCTTCTCATTCTCCTCCAGCACATACATTTACTTGCAGGCTATCACTCCCAGGACCAGATAGCACTGTTATATAGAGTCTGACATTGGATCAGCCAGACCCAAAGCAAATGCCCTTTGCAGGCAGAGCCTGCGGGCCCCTAAGGTGTAGCAAAAATGGTACTGCTAAGTGCTAGCTGTCACACATGTGGCTACTGCTCCCAGTACCACCTCTTCAGGCCCTGCCAGCCCTCTTGGCTGCAGCTGCCTCTTTCCACTGCCCATACCACCACAGTCCTCCTGACTGGCTCTGCACCCATCCCAGACTGATCCATCTATCCAGTCCTCTCAGGCGTGCCTCCCAGTCCTTCTAACTGTGTGTCACTCGCCAGCCCTCCATGCTGTTCCTGTTGCTCCTGGAGACTTGCCCGGCAGTGTTCTCCCAGTGTCCTCTCCTTGCTCCCAGTGTCTATTGTCAAGGACACGTGTCTTGAGAGGGTCCTGTCCACACCCGAGCTCAGGCCCAAGGTCACCCCCCCAGACTGGGGAGCTCCCTCAAAGGCCACAACAGCCTAACACTCCATCCCCAGCTTCCACCCGAAGCCAGCTGGGCTGACCCAGAGTATTTGAGGGGGCCTGCCCCCTGCCAATCCAATTCGAGGATTGGTCAGGGCCCTCAAAATACTCCAGGCAACTCACACCTTACCTTCCCTTCCATTCTTCTAGAAGGTTCCAGAACATTTGAGAAGTGGGGGGGGGGGGGGTCTCGGTGATGCTGCCTGTGAATCATCCAGCTCTCCCTGGATTTCTGCCCAACCCAGGACAAAAACACAGACAGGCTTGCTGACAGCCAAGCCTGCAAAAATGTACCTACACTAACACAAAAAAAAACTATCTACACTTCTAACACTAGGGGGTGCTACAGCTACATACACTTAGTATGTAAAACAATCTACATATGTATTTTATGCACTTACCAATTTGACTTAAGTTCAACTTTAAATTGGCTTGAGCTAAGGGAGCTATGGTATTACTTAGTATAATGCACAGCACATTATGTCAGACTCACCTCTTAGTTGGCCTTCCCCCAGAGATGACAAATCCAACGCTTACGTCTTGCTCCCCACTATTTTATTTGGACTTGCATCCTCTTTCTTTGGCCATTGGGAGGCCATTATGTAGCCACTAGTGCTGTAACTCCTGCACTTATGCACTGAATGCAAGCTTTTGATGAAGCTTTTTTTTGGCAGAAGAGACATGCAAAGGCTCTACCAAAAAACTCAACCCCCTGGCAATTTTCTTCTGTAACTTTTCCACTCTGTCCAATTCCACTTTAATTTCCAGTTTTGACTGAGAATGCTTTTAAGAAAAAACACATAATCATTTCTATAATGTGTGTGTATCACAAGATGATGAGTCAGCCTCTGCAGGAAAAATAAAAAGGGTGTAAGTGTTCAGTAGTGTAACATTTTATTGAAGGCTCAATATCATTGTTAATACAAGAGAGGTGGAGCAGGCTTTGCCTCCAAGTCCTATTCAGGCTTAAATCTGCAGTTTATGATAGACATTAGGGAGCCTCATAATAGATGACATCTCCTTTTTATATGTTACACCTTGAAGTAGACAACAGGGCTTTCAATCACCAGGTAACCTTGAAACTAGTGAGATACCAAATTGCTATCATGAATATTGTACAGCCACAGATATAACTCAGCCTACTCCCATTGTGCATGCTAATGGGGACAAATAAAACATCCAGGTGAGGTTAGAAACAGCTGTGCATTCCTGTTCATGCAACGCATCGCCAAACGCTGAATCATCAGTGGCTCATAACTTAGATTTAAAGGAAAATACCTTGTTTCATTAAGGAAGATAAACCACATATAATTACTTGACAAGTCATTCCATAAGTTATTGTCATTTACAAAGTTCCAGTTAATTTCAGTCTGCACCCAGCTATCATTTTTCTGTAATTGGCTGTAACAGGCTGGCATTCTGTTGCTGTATAGATGAAGGCCAAACCTGAAGTATCAGCCAAATATGATCTTAGTTGTAAAGTTATGTTGGTCTAGCTTCGACCAAGTATGCATATCTCACCCTGAATGTCCTAGATGTTCTAGGGATCATGGAGACCTACTTCATCTTTTGTGGTGCTGCCCTAAGTTATATCTATACTGGATAGGGGTTCTTATTACTATTAACAGGGTATTCCAGGTCAACATCCAGACAGACCCTAAACCATGTTTATTAGATATTCTGGATGGCCTCCCAATTGAGGATAAACCTAAACAGGCCATTGCAAGAGCCCTCTTTCAGGCTCGTAAGCTTATTCTCAGACATTGGAAGGCAACTGACCTTCCCACGGTGAAAGAATGGACTAACCAAATGGGCGAAACCCTGCATTTGGAGATGTATATTTTCCAACACAGAGGATGCCCTGGTAAATTAACTAAACTGTGGTCACCATAGTTAGATACCCCTGGGCTCTCTCCAGTGGATTTGGTATTGGACAGAATACTGCTTCTTAGTGTGAAGCTTAGCTGGCCCTGCTGAGTTGCACGGCGGGCATGCGCTGAGGGTAATCCGTATAATCCAATGACGGAACGTGATTGTATGTTATAATGGTTGCAACAATGTCTTATCTGGAATCGGAATTATGTGTCCTTTTTATCTTTTTGTTCTTTTTACTAATACATTTTGAGAGAAAAAAAAAAAGTAAGCATATCTCATACCTGACGGATCACTGTATATGCTGAAATCACTGTAGTAGTGGTAGCAATATTACACTGATTTAGTACTTTTCCAGGTCCTGTTCCAAACGGTTGCCCACTGCATACTGATTACATGGCTTTGCTCACTCAGCATTGAAAATTATTGTATTTTAGACATGTGCAGTTTGTTTCGTTCCAAATCAATATTCCCACAAATTTTCCCATATTTCGGGAATTCAGATGTATCTGAATTATCAAATTACAATGGTAACACATTTAAACTAATCTAAATATTGAAACTAAAATTTCAGGAAGAAATCAGATAGTTTTCAATTCAAATTCAGATAGTTTTCAAATTGTTTTTGAATCAAATTTGAATTTCAGAAGAGAATGACACAGAATAGAAAATAAAGGAATATAATAGAAAATAATATATTAGAATAGAAAATAAAAGAATAGAATATAATAGAGCAAACCAGATCAGAATACAAAATAAAAGAATAGAAAACAATAGAAAATATAAAGGGATATAATAAAAAATAAAGGAATAGAATAGACAATAAAAGAATAGAATAGAAAAGAATAGAATTGAAAATTAAATAATAGAAGAGAATAGAATAGAAAAAACTATAGAATAGAATAAAATATAACCTTCTTTAGAACTTGATTTTCAAATTCGAATAGGATAAATTAAATTTTGAATAGAACAGAAAAAAATAGATTTGAGTAAAATAGAATAGACTAGAATAGGGGCGGCACAGGGGTATAGTGGTCAGCACTTTGGCCTAGCAGCAAAAGGGTCGCTGGTTTGAATCCCAACCGCAACACCACCTGCCTGGAGTTTGCATGTTCTCCATGGGCCTGCGTGGGTTTCCTCCGGGTACTCCGGTTTCCCCCCACACTCCAAAGACATGCTGGTAGGTTAATTCCAATATAAAATAAGATAAGATATCAAAAAAGATAAGATAAGAGAAGATAATAAATTAAAAGTTAAGATAAGAAAAGATAA
>BLSH010450807.1:571266-582734 GCA_018402905.1 Glandirana rugosa | reverse complement strand
GTGACCTTAGATTGTAAGCTCCTTGAGGGTAGGGACTGATGTGAATGTACAATGTGTATGTAAAGCGCTGTGTAAATTGATGGCGCTATATAAGTACCTGAAATAAATAAATACAATTAAAAAAAAATAGAAAATAAAAGAATAAAATACAATAGAACAGAAAATGAACTAATAGAAAAGAATAGAATAGAAAAAAAAACAATAGAATAGAAGAGAATAAAATAGAAAGAATATAAACTTCTTCAGAAATTAGAATTTTGAATATAATAAGTTTGAAATAAAATAGAAAAGATTAGGTTAGAATAGAATAGAAAATGAAAGAATAGAATAGAAAAAAATAGAATGGAAAATGAAATAACAGGAATGGAATAGAAAAAAAACAATAAAATAGAATAGAATAAAATTGAAAGAATATAACCTTCTTCTGAAATTTCAATTTTGAACATATTTAATTTGATTTTGAATAGATTCTGAATGGAATTAGAATGGAATTCAAATGGATTTGAATTTTTCAAATTCGGTCAAATTGAGTTAGAAACAAAAAAAAAGAAACAAATTTCTAAAACGAACTAAATAAATTAAACAAATTTACCCAAACAAATTTATGTAAGTAACGAATCAATTCGAGCCCCAATAAAGAAAACGAATTCTAAAAACAAATTAAATGAACTAAGCAAATTTAACTAAACAAATTTATGCAAATAACAAATCAAACGAAACAAAAGGAAACTGTTTTTTTCTGTTCGGCACATGTTTATTGTATTTCATTTAATAAATACAAGGCATTCTCTGATTGGAAGACATAACGATCCTACCATCATCACCACTCCTCTCTACCTGGTTCAATCATAGAATGACTTGTATTCATTGAAAAAAAAATAAAAGGCAATCTGCAAATGGTGGCAGTGCCGAGCAAGCAACCCCCTGTGGTCAATATGCAAAGGGAGGACCGCTCAGCACAGAACCTGGAAGATTATGGCTTTTACTGTAGTAGTGTGGACTACTATAGTGATTGTCAGCTTCCCCAACAATCCAGAGCCCCTCAGCCAAAGCAAGGGGGTAGAAAATGGGCGCAGAGTGGTAACTCCTTTTACAGTATACATTAGCAGTAGGGGAGGGATGCAGTTCCACATTCTTGCCCTGGGCACTCAATGAACTTCCCTGGTAATGGATACATTGGCCCATGCTGGACCAATGTAACTATGCAATTATATTCATGCCTGGGGTTCAGCTTTAAGCTTGGTTGGATTACAAAGGAGTCCCTGACCAGCTGTGAAATTGATTGGCAGGTGGGTGTTGGTCCACAAAAGACAGTCACTCCATCTGGTAAGTGTACCACCTAGCAGTGCATGTGTCTGTATTCTGTCCTATTTGGCCAAAAACATATGCAACCTGACCAGGCCGTCACCTGAGAGTTATGAAAGACGGAGTAGAAGCAAACCGATGGATTAAGTGGTCCAGATTGCCTGGAGGCTGTTTTGTTCATTGTATCCTCCTGTATGATGCCAAACCCCAGTATGGGAAGTTCTTGAGGGTCTTCTCTCTACTAAATATTTACAGGGCATAGAAATTCATAATTCTCCTAATTACAACAGTAGCAATGTGCTTTTAGGATTACCCAGGGCCTTGTGCCACTGCTCCTATCATGACTTCCAGAAGGGTGAATGGAGTTTTAAGTTAAAGTGTTCTAAAGTAAAGATTGAGTGGGGATTGGATTATTCCCCAATCTTGTTTTTTGGCTTTCTGTGTTCCATTTTGCAATTTTTCCTTAAAGTGATTGTAAAGGTTAGTTTTCTTTTTTTTAAATAAAAAACATGTCATACTTACCTGCTCTGTGCAAGGGTTTTGTACAGAGCAGCCCCAATCCTCCTTTTCTGGGGTCCCCCGGCACAGCGCTCCTGGCCCCTCCTTTTCATTGGGTGCCCCCCACGGAGAGATGCTTTTCATGGGCGCATTCCCGAGTCCTGTTGCTGCCTCCATTGACACAGACAGCAGGACTCGGCCCCACCCCCGGCTCCTGTGCCACTGGATTTGATTGACATCAATGGTCGCCAATGACTCCTGCTGCTATCAATCTATTCAATGAGAACCTGAGACAGCTGCTGGACTCGTTCTCGTCGCTGGAACGATCGGGCTCAGGTAAGAAAAAGGGGGAGTCTGGGGGGCAGATGCAGCACAGAAGGCTTTTCACCTTAATGCTTAGAATGCATTAAGGTGAAAATCATTGAGACTTTACAACTCCTTTAACTTTCTGTTACGAAGACAGTACAGGAAGTGAATAGAAATCTCTCCAAAGTGATGGCAATGGAGACAGCTGTCACCAAAACAGGTTGTCCCCATTGCACGATTTCCCCTCTCCTCCTGTTCCGGTAACAACCATAACATTCTTGATTTCCCATTGCTTTTTGTTTCAGTGAGGAGAAGGTGACTCTCCTCAGTTGACTGGACAACCTTTACACATCAAGTTAAGTGTCCCAGTGTCTTAAATCCCACATTTTTTCACTTAACACCATTGTGCAGAGCTGGCCTACCCCCAAAGATGGACCAGTAGTAATGAGAAGGACATTGTAAGCATTTCTTGAGCTGTGGTGATTGACCTCCCATTTTATAGTGCCTGCATAGTTCCAGGGCCAAAACCAGCAGCATGGCACCAATGATCTTTTAAACTGTCTTCAAGATGGGCATTCTTCCACATGACCCGGGTAGACCATATGTGTATACCTTAACACTGCCCCCCTTTAAATAACGACACAGCACACCGTATGGAGGAAATTGGCCGTTAGGCCGTTTTATTTTAACAAACCAATAAACACATTAACACAACACAAACCAATACATGTTTTAAGCAGGTAGGAATCCCAGGAGGCCCCATATCACCAATCTCGTATGTATTTTGCACCGCCCATTTTCCCAGCCGCACTACGCCAGCTCGGGTACCTTCCTTTTTCCAGTTACCCTGTGTAACTGACCATTCCACTGAGGACTCCATACCTACGATGGATCCTTCCCAACCTGACCAACTTGACCGGCCTCCTGAGACCCCAACCGCCTCAAATGCAACAATCTCCAATAAACCAACCAAAGCAAAACAAAAGGGAGGGAGGGTGGGAATTCGTTCCTACTCCCGCTCTGGTGCTCCTCGTACCGCCCCTGCCTTAAGAACCCATACCCGCCCCTTTGTACTGTTACCCCACCCCTTATCTAGCGTAACCCTTCTGTATCCGCCCCGGGCACCCTGTCATTAAGGCCCTGCGCTCATTTTTTTTTTTTTTTTTGCTTTGGGCCTGTCTTGACCACCAATGTAAGAGACATTTTTCCCACTGACTCCCAATGAATTGGTTTCAGCAGGCGTTCCCTAAGACCTGAACATTGTTTCAAGGGTTCCTCTGGGTCAAAGAGTTTGAGAAAGGCTGGTCTGTGGATTCATTGCTCTCTGAGCGCCTGACCTAGAACAAGCATGCAGCCAGTGAAGTCCAACCAAATCAAGTCTTGACCATTATAGTTTATTTAAGCCATTACATCAGCATGACAGTAAAGTCATGGACATTTTTAGAAACCGGGGTCAGCAGTCTTCGCCTACATATTTCTCGAGTATGGGTTTCCTTGGGGGAAAAGTGCATTCCTGTATATTGATCCAAACAGCTTGAATCAGATTAAAAATACGTATTTCTAAAACATGTACCTGGGTTTTAAAGGACTCTAATTTAGAAGCATTTCATGCCAAAGACATTGTATTTTGTGCCTATTAGAAACGCAAATTCAAAAATACACCTAAAAATACATGCCAAAATATTTGCAATTCTGTTTGGTTAGTGTTGTGATGCAAACATGCCTGCCACTGTGCACAGTCAACAAGGTGACAGCTCTAATTGCTAATGCACCAGAGTACGAATGGGCATCATTATGCTGTTGAGCTCCTTCCTAAGTTCTCTTCCTTCTGTAAGCTGCTAAAAGTGTAATTCCCCTTTTGTTATAAAAAAAAACAAAAAAAACAAAAACAATCCCCTCTGGTTGATCAATGCACATTGCATGGATGTTAGCAAAAATAACAAATCTCTACCTTTTGTTGCTGTGGTGAAATTGTTGTTTGTTTCAAGGGACTGAGTGCATACTGGTTCTAAGTGGAAGTGACTGGTTATTTATAATCAGCTGTGTTATAATAAGGAACGCTGCAGGGTCTGCATCCCTTTAGAAGTATTTAATAGGTTTGCACTGATACCGGTATTGGTGCAGATACTAAGCATTTGCAGAAGTATTGGTACTCATGCAAATGCAAACAATACTTGAAAGCAATACACAGGCTTGGCTCACTCAGCTGTCAGCGGGATTCCCCCACTGACAGCTGAAATGTAGAAAAAAAAAGTGGCAATTATCGGTTGCTAAGGACAAGGACCGACGCATCCTTAACAACTGATGACTCATTCAGCCGTCAGTGGGGTTCTCCAGTTAATAGCTGAAGTGTTAAAGAAGTCTGGAAAATGTAGCTGTCAAAAAAAAAAAAAAAGCAGCTGGACAATGTTTATCAACAACATTGCTCAGCAGCTGAATCACTAAGATAAAAAGAAACATTGTTAATTTTTCTATATTCTCTGTTTCTTCATCTAAAGATCAAAGGGATGAACTTCCAAGTCAGTTTAAAGCAACCTGTCAAGTAAAAATTTGAGTTTTTTTTTAAATTAAATGTTCCTCTGTTTAACCCCTTAATTTACTCTAATCAGCCTAAATTAACTCCTTATTCTCCTCCATGTAATTATTATTTTCCTGATGTTTTTTTTAATCATGTCTATTTTATAAAATATTAATAGTTAAAACTTTTTTTTTTCCTTTGTTCATTAATACTTCTACATCTTTAACACATTTACAAAAAGTGCAAAAAAAAAAATACATTTATTTCATTTGTAAATAACTTTTCAATGCTTTGTACCATCGCTGAGAGCTGAAGTGTAAACGAAAACAAAAGTTGCGGTAGGTATCGGCGAGTATGAAAAAAATATATAGTATCGGTACTCGTGGTATTGGGGCATCCCAAGTTAACCAATGGGGGTATCTCACCAAGAGAGAGTACGGTGCCTAAAATTTGGCTTGTATATTAGTGCAGTTTTCTGGGAAAACCAGTGAGCAAATTACACAAGCATATGACATTTTTGGAGATGTTCTGTAAACCAATGATGTACAGAATACCTCCAGGTTGCCATATTGCATTGAATTTTAGAAACAATTACAGTGCAGCAAATTGAAAAGGAAAGGTAATATTTTATAACATTCCATTACAACACAGCTTGTGTAGCAAATATATAAGCATTATTATTATTAAATAAAGTTAATATTTCTTTGGCAATCAAATTAGTTGAAAAGAAAAAATTGGAGTAAGTCTAACCCCATCCCTGATAATGGCTATGGAAACAAGAGAAAACACCCTTTGGGACTTTGAACGGGAAGACGAATTTTTCAAAAGACAAGATAAATGTACATAAAAAATTAATTTATTAATACACAAAACAGTATATAAATGGTGCAGAAATAGACATGTACACATCATACAATGAGACAGAAAATAATGCTAATTGGGCATACATAAATGGAAACACAAAATGATAAAAGGAGGACCACTGAACTGCCAAAAAAACAGCAGAAAAGAACCCAACGCGTTTCGATGTTAATAGTGGATATCTTCCTCAGGGGTGAGTGGTCAATATGTTTGAAAATAGTTCATCCAGTTATATAGGATACTCTGAAACTTTATTGTTGGAGAAATTGAGAATAGACCCTAAATCTATCCGTCAGATAATGGGAGTGTACCTCAGATTAGCAAACAAAAGAAGGGAAACTACAGCCAGTTAAGAAAAATGGCCGACAGAGTATCAAAACTTGTGGAGAAAAGACACACAAGGACTTGGCCAGTAAACCAGTGTGTAAATACTATAGCCGATTCAGAAGTATAGCAGATGGCAAAATCAGACGATTATTATTATTATTTTTTTTGCTTGACCCTTTAAACACCCCCCCCCCTTTAAGCCTTCAGTGCCTGAAGATGTCAGCTTGATAGCACTGCGCAATCCAGTGACGTATAGCTCACAGTGCATATTCAACCGCTGTAGGTGTGATTTCTGTTGAGCCGGACCAAGATCAGGTTATACTAAATAAAATGAAGGCCCAACTCTAACCAAAACTTTATTTTTGTTTGGCATAGAGTGGAAAGAGTTTTAATTGCTGTCTATGTTCATATTATAGGACACAGAAACACAGGCAGCCATAAAAACATGGTGTACCCTTGAGGCAGATTAACCATCCCTTCCTGTTCTGATGTCAGGTGAAACAGGAAAAAGAAGAGAAATACAATATATTATATGGGAAAACAGACAGTATTCAAAATCTATGAACAAAATATATACAAAAAGGCATACACAGTTGCCATCGCATGTAAATATTTAAAATCTACATTTAACTGATTTACAAAAACTGTCAAACAGGGTTTTATTTAATGAACACCCGTTCTGTACATGAATAAGATCCATGTATCACCACTTCACTATGTGTATAACTTCCACACAGATAGTTGAAGCTAAAAAATAGTAAAAATGTATAGTTGCCATCAACATCCAGCAGATAGCTCAGGGCCAATAAGTAATTATCTCAAGCAAAACAAGTTATCGAGACTTGAAAATGCAACTATGGTAAATATTCATATGTCAATAGGGATTCTTCCTCTAGGCTGACAATAAGTTCTGTAAGACATCAAAATAACACTGTGGCTATTGACCATCAAGGAGACACTCTGAATACTCCAATGGTTGGAAATAATTAGAATTCCTCCAATGCAATCATTACCCTCTTCTGGGGAGTCACATGGAAATGTATATATGTCAGAAGTATCCAGTTTTTTTGTATAGACCCACGTTTCCGAACTTTTTTTTAGTCAAGGCACCCTTTAAAAGCATGCAAAGTCTTGAGGCACCCCAGTCTGTAATCAGTAATCAGTTCATCAGTCCCCATAATACAAATGTTATTTAACAATGGGAAACCTGAGTTTAGGACAATGCATACAACCACCTTGATGAAATTACTTTCACACCAGAAGCCCCCTTACTTCCGGGGTTCCCCTAATCACATCAGAGGCTCCTTCATCACATCAGAGCCCCCATTTACAAGAGTTCTCCCTTCAAATCAAAGGACCCCCATCACATCTGGGGCCCCCCTTCACATCACAGCCCCACCTTAGCATCAGAGGTCCTCCCTTCACATCAGAGCCCCCCATCAAATTACACATCAGTGTCCCCCTTTGCATGAGAATTTCCCCTTTCACGCTAGAAGACCCATCAGCTCAGAGGTCCCTCTTCATGTGAGAGTCCCCCATCGCGTCAAAGTCCCCCTTATACATCAGAGGCAGGTAACAGAGGGGAAGGGGAAACCAGGCTGGGATCAGGAATGAGGGGAGCAAATAAGAGGCAGCAGGGTACAGGACGCAGGGCAAGAGCAAGATCAGGATCAGGATCAAAATAAATGGCACACTGTATCTGGCAGCAAAGAAAAACACTGAAGAGAAGTGTAGTAGTAAAGGTGCGACTAAATACCTTCCCAGCAGCCAGCATCAGGTGGAGAATAATTACTGGAATCTGCTGGCTAAACACCCTCTGGTGGACACTGGAACTACAACCTCCTGCTCTGGGAAGCACAGTGTCACCAGCAGGTGTTCCAGGTCAGCACACCCCTCATCACAGAGTCCTCTTATCCATCTCTGATTCAGGGCAAACTGTGTCTTGTGCTCGTGGCACCCTGGAAGAACCCAATGACTGTGGCACCCTGGTTGAGAAACACTGGTATAGAAAATTATGTATGGCTGAAATGTCATGAGATATTAAACCTAAATGTTGCTTTCCATATGACAATATGAATAAATATTGCTATAGTTAGGAAAGTACTGCCCACAATGGATATTTGATAAGTAATATACTGTAGTTTTGACAAATGTAGCCATCCACTAAGTCAACTGTAGATGCATAAAAGCACTGAGTGATCTGTATGGAACAGACAGGCAGTCTCACTATATGATATTATCTATTTCTAATGAATATGTGACCAGTAATATGGTTCTTAGAAAAATACAAGAGATAGATTGGAAATATTTAGGTGCATAAATCACAAATTACAATAGACATCAAATAGATAAAAAGTATGTTTTTATTGCTCAGTATAATAAAAGTAAAGAGAGAAATCCCCAATTTTTGCAGAGAGGAGTAGGTTAAACCACCATCATCGTCATATAATTCATAATAACATATATGATATCTTTACGCACAGTAACAATACCCCATCCATTAGTGGGAATATATAGCCATATTTCTCTTCCAAATCATATTGTTATTCTCTGCCAGGGGTGGCCCGTCCATTGTGGCGCTGCCTCTCTGTCCATGCCCCACTGCCCTCCCTATCCATGCGCCCGACCCCTTTCAGGATGCCGGGCGCATGAATTCCTATGGCAGGATGGGCAGGGGTGTGTTTTTTGAAGCACTGATTAGAGCCAGAGGCTCTAATAGTCTTCAAAATAGGGTGGGCTTTGGGCGCAGAGCATTGCATCTGGAGCCCACCCAGGTGTGTTGCAACAGTGGATGAATATTCGCTGTTGCAACTCTTATCCTCCTCCCAGCCAATCGGGAAACGGGTCTGATAACCGTCACCCGATGGGCTGAAAGGACAAGCAATCCTATTGGACACCTAGGAGAAGAAGGGAGGAGTCTCCCGCCTTCCATAGAAGCCCTCTGCCACCAGAGCCTGAAACCCGCTGCTGCCCCCGGAGCCCGCAACCTGCCGAAGCCTGACGCTGCCTGCTTGAGCCTGCAACCCGCCCACCGGGGCTGCTGCGGTAAGTGTGGGGCAGGGGATTCTGATGTCACCGACCAACGGGGGCTTGCTTGCCGCCCCCCCAAAAAAACAGTGGCTGCCACTGTTCTCTGCACATGTAATTGTTTATCTAACACATTTCCTGGAACAACATCTACTTTTTCAAGTACTCGTGTGCAGCTTATTAGGGGTATCTTACAGAGAAAATAAATGAAACCAATTAATAACGTATATACAGTCCTCAATATTTCATATGGCTCACAAAACATTTCTATACACATTCATAATACACACTTCTCATCTAATAAATTTATATACTGTATGTTGAAATGTTGATCCATTCATAAAACCATAAGCAGGCTTTTTAATACTCACATGACAACAATTATGTAATGACGGAAAGCATTGACCGGCAATGACGTCATTATGCAGCACACCAGGTAGTGCCAATCTTGATACTAGTGATTTTAAAGGACCTATTACTTTGTTTTATTGCAAAAGTAGCACAATAGAGGAATTGTGAGAAGTGAAGAAAGCGATTATTTTGTGGACTAATTCACTATTTGGATTTTGCTTATTTGGGCATCTTCAACTTCCCAGTCATACATTTTTATTTATATCAACAAGCTCTGGATACTTCTGACATACACTATATTGTCAAAAGTATTGGGACGTCAGTCTTTAAACGCACACAAACTTTAATGGCATCCCAGTCATAGTCTGTAGGGTGCAATATTGAGTTGGCCCAAATGAATTGGACCAGTGCACAAAGCAAGGTCCATAAAGACAAGGATGAGCGAGTTTGGAGTGGAGGAACTTGACTGGCCTGACCTCAACCGATAGAACACCTTTGGTATGAATTAAGAATGGAGACTGCGAGCCGGGCCTTCTCATCCAACATCAGTGCCTGACCTCACAAATGCACTTCTGGAAGAATGGTCAAACATTACCATAGACACTCCTAAACCTTGTGGACAGCCTTCCCAGAAGGGTTGAAGCTGTTATAGCGGCAAAGGGTCGGCCAACTCAATATTGAACCTTATGTACTAAGACTGCCATTAAAGCTTGTGTGCGTGTAAAGGCAGGTGTGCCAGTACTTTTGCCAATATAGTGTATGCGCCTTTCCATGTGACACCCTACAAGAGGGTAATGGCTGCATAGAATTCTAAATAGCAATGTTTTAAATATTCAGAATGCCTTCTTGATGGTCAATATCCACAATGACATTTTTATAAAATATCAGCTGAGAGGAAGAATCCCTATTGGCATATGAATATTTACCATAGATGTATTTCCAAGTCCCGATTCCTTGTTTTCCTTGAGATAATTACTCATTGGCCCTGAGCTATCTGCCGGAGGTTGAAGCTAACTTCAAGTCTTTACTATTTTGAGCTCCAACTATTTATGTGGAAGTTATACATATATTAAGGTGGACTATAGGATTTACTGATGTATCAACAGGTTGGTCAGTATATAGTACATTATACCTTACTGGACAGGCCTGCGCAGATGTTTTTATATTTTAATATATGTGATGATGAAGTTTTGGGGTGGATATGTGTCCTTTAGGCAATATTCATTTTTGCTAATTAATTTTTGCAAATGAAAAAAAGGTAGTTTTAAAAGATTTACATGTGATGATGACTATGTAAGCCTTTTTGATTATATTCTATTCTTAAGTTTATATTGAAGGCATCAGTCCCCATCATAAATAAGATTAGCTGGTGGGTTATCCCTGAATGATATCAATATTTCTTCTTAGCATTCAAAATCTGACAGAAGCTCTAACCTTTACCCACTCTAAAGTTGGCCATAGATGGAGCGATTTGTGGTTGCAGGAAAGAAAATAAATCACTCAATTCCCTCCCACGGAGCCAGTGTGTTCATCTGGGAGGGTCCGGGGGAAGCTGTCCCTGCCATGAGAACACAGTGATTATTGCTAGCGGCTATAATAGCTGCTAGCAATAATCACATATAAAATTTGACAGGCTGGTTGTACCCAAATTGATCGATCGATCAACTTGGGTGCATTTAGCCTGCCCATACATGGTTTGAATCTTGGCCGGTCCCTGCTGAACCATCCGAGATTCGAACCGTCTATGGCCAGCTTAAAATTTCAAAAAGATGGCTGCAGTTTTGCTTTAAAGTGGTAGTAAACCCATCCATTTAACAGTTTAAAAAAACAGTTCCATTTCCGGCACGTGCCGGCAATGTAGCACTCCCATTGGTTGTGCTCTAAACCAAACTGTCAAACGATCCAATGGCTGGTGTCATAGCTGATCACATGTGCAGGATCATGGCAGTTGTAAATTAAACAGAGTACTGTGGTCGGTAACCTAGCAAACTGTCAAACCAAATCTCGTGTTGGTTACCCTCACGATGTAACGGCCGTGCACGGCCTTTACCTTGACAAAAAAATTTGACAATTTACCTACCCAAATGATGGTGAAATTTCGTTTTGACGTCGGTAGAAAAACTTTAAAATTCGACCGGTATCTGCCAAGCTTAGAGCCTACCAAGTCGTCCCTGGCCGGTTCTAAGTTTGGTACATACCCGTCCGATTTACGTGGGTTCAACTAGCTAGCTAGTTAAACCCATGTTGGTCGGACAGTTTAAAATATACACTAATA
>BLSH010450807.1:540329-565849 GCA_018402905.1 Glandirana rugosa | reverse complement strand
ATAGTGAATGCAGGGTCCTGGGTTTAATAACACTTTAAGCACACATTCCCTTTAAATTTCCTGACTTTTTTCCCCTCCATCTTGCAATTGTCATCGAGGTTGTGTTTGGAGCCAAGATATAAATAGAGAATTCTAAGCAGAAAACACTAAAAGGGCCTGACTTCTAAACGAAGGAACAGAATTAAATATCCGAGGCTTTATAAGTACTACCCTTCGCAATCCGACCAATTGTGCGCTAAGCATAGAACCGGAGGAAGAATGAAAGATGATATAATTCTGCTATTATGCTACAATTATTTGTCTGAGGAACAACAGGCATGAAGATTATTTAGGGAGGAATATAGAATTATCCATGACATTGAAGAAAAACGGCATGATTATTTTCTGCCATATTTGTCGCTATTGAAAAAGAACAAGAGATTCTAAGTAGGATAATTGATTGCCGTTTAGTAAGGCAAAAAACATGGGTATTTTCAGAAGCTATTGCTGCTACACAAACACATGCACATATGTATATGAATATGTGTACGTGTGTGTGTGTATATATATATATATATATATATATATAGTATCTCACAAAAGTGAGTACACCCCTCAAATCTTTGTAAATATTTTACTATCTCTTTTCATGTGACAACACTGAAGAAATGACATTTTGCTACAATGTAAAGTAGTGAGTGTACAGCTTGTATAACGGTGTAAATTTGCTGTCCCCTCAAAATAACTCAACACACAGCCATTAATGTCTAAACCGTTGGCAACAAAAGTGAGTACACCTCTAAGTGAAAATGTCCAAATTGGGCCCAATTAGCCATTTTTCCTCCCCAGTGTCATATGACTCGTTAGTGTTACAAGGTCTCAGGTGTGAATTGGTAGCAGGTGTTTTAAATTTGGTGTTATCGCTCTCACTCTCTCATACTGGTCACTGGAAGTTCAACATGGCACCTCATGGCAAAAAACTCTCTGAGGATCTGAAAAAAGAATTATTGCTCTACATAAAGATGGCCTAGGCTATAAGAAGACTGCCAAGACCCTGAAACTGAGCTGCAGCATAGTGGCCAAGACCATAGATCAGTTTCAACAGGACAGGTTCCACTCAGAACAGGCCTCGCCATGGTCGATCAAAGAAGTTGAGCGCACATGCTCAGCCTCATATCCAGAGGTTGTCTTTGGAAAATAGACGTATGAGTGCTGCCAGCATTGCTGCAGAGGTTGAAGGGGTGGGGGGTCAGCCTGTCAGTGCTCAGACCATACGTCGCACACTGCATCAAATTGGTCTGCACGGCTGTCGTCCCAGAATGAAGCCTCTTCTAAAGATGACGCACAAGAAAGCCCGCAAACAGTTTGCTGAAGACAAGCAGACTAAGGGCATGGATTACTGGAACTATGTCCTGTGGTCTGATGAGACCAAGATAAACTTATTTGGTTCAGATGTTGTCAAGCGTGTGTGGTGGCAACCAGGTGAGGAGTACAAAGACAAGTGTGTCTTGCCTACAGTCAAGCATGGTGGTGGGAGTGTCATGGTTTGGAGCTGCATGAGTGTTGCTGGCACTGGGGAGCCACAGTTCATTGAGGGAACCATGAATGCCACCATGTACTGTGACATACTGACGCAAAGCATGAACCCCTCCCTTTGTAGACTGGGCCGCTGGGCATTATTCCAACATAACGACCTCAAACACATCTCCAACACGACCACTGCCTTGCTAAAGAAGCTGAGGGTAAAGGGGATGGACTGGCCAAGCATGTCTCCAGACCTAAACCCTATTGAGCATCTGTGGGGCATCCTCAAATGGAAGGTGGAGGAGTGCAAGGTCTCTAACATCCACCAGCTCTGTGATGTCATCATGGAGGAGTGGAGGAGGACTCCAGTGGGTGAGCTCCATGCCCAAGAGGGTTAAGGCAGTGCTGGAAAATAATGGTGGCCACACAAAATATTGACACTTTGGGCCCATTTTGGACATTTTCACTTTTGTGTACTCACTTTTGTTGCCAGTGGTTTAGACATTAATGGCTGTGTGTTGAGTTATTTTGAGGGGACAGCAAATTTACACTGTTATACAAGCTGTACACTCACTACATTGTAGCAAAGTGTCATTTCTTCAGTGTTGTCACATGAAAAGATATAATAAAATATTTAGAGGGGTGTACTCATTTTTGAGAGATACTGTATATGTATTGCGGTCGGCAAGTGGTTAAGGATGATGTCTTGTGGTGAGATTAGAGTAGAGTTCTTCTTTAAGCCCTCTGTTGAACTGTTGTGTTAATAGACAATATAACAGAATAATGCCTTGTTCCTATCTGAATATCCCTGTTGAATATTCTCAGTGGAGACGTGAGCTGGAATATTTTATTACGAAGAATAAAAATGAGCATTATACATAAAGCACTCAGAATAAGATATATCATTACTTGTAACAGCGCTGAGCTCTTTCTAAGTCTAGACTCAGGGTCCGCTGTATTTTCCAAAGGAAAGCGGCACTGTGAAGTCTTCAGGTAAAGGGAATATTTAATGAAGGATGTTCAAACCATAAACTCAGGACCAAAGGCAAAGCTTGGTATTTCAAGAAAATGTGAAAATATACCATTTCCTAAGCTGGTAATTAATTGCAACAATTCCAAGTTAAAGAGGAACCGTCATATATATTCAAGGAACAGTCTCTTTGAGTTCTCTTTGTAAAGTTAATCTTAACCTCATGCCACTGAAGCTCTTAGAATGGTATAAAAATTACTTCCAAGTGAACCTGTCAAGGGCAACAGGGTTTAACATGACTGTGTCATCCATGAAGCAGATTTGGATGATGCCTGAACAAAGATGGTGCGGTTCTTGCAGATGAAGTTAGGGGGAGTCCTCATCTTCTGACTTCCTGTGAGCCTAGGGCAGGGGTCCTCAAACTATGGCCCTCCAGTTGTTCAGAGACTACAATTCCCATCATGCCTAGTCATGTCTGTGAATGTCAGAGTTTTACAATGCCTCATGGGATGTGTAGTTCTGCAACAGCTGGAGGGCCGTGGTTTGAGGATGCCTGGCCTAGGGCATCAAGGGCCCACACCATGTCCTGGACTCACAGGAGAATACTGCAATGACCTGCAGCATTAAAGCGGTAGTAAACCCATGCATTTAACAGGTTAAAAACCAGTCACATTTCTGGCATGTGCCGGAAATGTAACACTCCCATTGGTTGTGCTCTAAACCAAACTGTCAAACCATCCAATGGCTGGTGTCATAGCTGATCACATGTGCAGCATCATGGCAGTTGTAGATTAAACAGAGGCCAAGATGGCAGCTTCCTTGGCTGAAAATGATAGGAGGGTTTACTACCACTTTAAGTTGTCAATGGGTTTAAAAGGGGAAGGGGCAAATGGGGGGGCCCTAAGGCCCCTTTCATACTTGTGCGACTTGAAAGTCACGTGATTTTGCAGCGATTTTGATGTGACTTGAAGTAATGTCTGTGTAATCCTGAGGTCTATGGACTACTTCGAAGTCGCTGGAACTTGAAGTCGCACAGATATGAATGGAACTCATTGAAAATCATGGGGTACTTTTGCAGTCCCAAGTCGCACAAGCGTGAAAGGGGCCCAATTGAGATTTTTTTTTTTATATCTCTTGGGTTCTTTGTTGTTGAGAAAAAAAACATTTGTCAAGAACAGGAAATAGTCTAATAACATTTAAATTTCTCCCCATGCCCACAGAATAAGTGTGCATGCACTTTCACTGGGCCAAAAAATCCTATAAATCAACCCCATGGCGTGTGTTGTTGACCGTGTCCTTCTGCTCCGTTACCATTCCGCCCCTCACACTTGTCAAAATGACAGCTGGGAGAAGTTGCTGTGTAAATACAGCAGCTGCAGTAAAAAACAGACTGTCTATGACACAAGATAGAAAGATACAATGTAACATTGTAACTTTTGTATCTACTCTGTTTCATTCATCTGCAGATCAAAGTGATGCGCTTTCATTTGCATGCGATACCAGGTACAGCAACTTGACAAGTAAAAAAAAAAAAGTTTTTTTTAAAAATAGAATTTGTTTTTATTTAACTCCCTTATTACGCCCTAGTGTACACTAATTACCTCCCCATCCCCCTCTTCCCTTAATTTATTTTTTGCCTAGATTTCTTTTTCTAATTTTTTAATCATGAACATTTACATGTTTTTGTTTTGTTTATACAAAACCGAAAAAAAAGCGCCTTCATTTTAGTAAATAGTGCAATGCTTTGTACCAGAATCATAGTTTTAAGAAGTTAAAGTTATTGTTGAATAGGGATGGGCTTGATGTTCGAGTCAAACATCAGCTGTTGGTTTGTTCGTAAAACAAATGAACAAATGGGGCACTCGCAGGAAGTTGGCCTGTTCCGGAGCGCCCCATAATGCACCGTGAGATCGCAGTGCATTGACGGCTGCTGATTGGCCAAAGCATGCGCATGACCTGTATGCTTACTCCAATCACAGCGCAATGTGCTGTGAGAGCCATGATTGGTCAAAGGCAGGCTGCCTTTGGCCAATCATGGCTCAGGGGCTAAGTCCGCGCCCCACATTATATAAAGCTGCTGCTTACATGGTGTATGGTGAATGAATGGAGATTTGGCAGGTAGTTAGTGTAGTGTACAGTCAGTCAGTATAGTATATATAATACAGTTCAGAGTATATAGTGCAGTCAGTATAGTATATATAATACAGTTCAGAGCAGTGTTGCCAACCTACCAGATTGAAATTTACTGACACAACACCCAAAATTTACTGGCACAGCCAAGTTTTTACTGGCATTTTACAAAAGTTACAAAATTACAGTTTTCAGTTCAAATTTCAGTATTTAGGCCACAAGCAAGCACACTGTGCAAATAACAATGTGATTTAAGGTAGATAGCAAGGTAAAAAAAAACATATTTCTGTTATTTTCAATATAATAAGTGCAGATTATTTAGTCTATCAGTTTTGTCACCCATGTCAAATTGTAGAGATTTCCCCTTCATTTCTGTTCCATAACCACCACAGAAAGAGAGGTGGAATCCCTGGTAGCCACTAGGATCACCAGAATTTAGATCCCCAATTCTAAAGACCTCCTGTCTCCATCACCTCCTGTTTTTATCCCTCCAGTCTCCATCCCTCCATCACCCATCATCTCCATCACACCATTCCCCATCTCCATCCCTCCATCACCTCTTGTCTCCATCACACAATGCCCCCCCCCCCCCATCTCTTCCTGTCACCATCCCTCCATCTCCATCACACCATCCCCATCACCTCCTGTTTCCATTACACCATCCTTCCATTACCTCCTGCCACTTATCCAGTGCACACTGCACTCATACAGCGCACACTGCACTCATACAGCGCACACTGCACTCATACAGTGCACACTCACACTAAGAGAGAGAGAGACTCCTGCAGCCTGGCTCATGGTTGTCTGTCAGAGTGAGCAGAGACAGTGTGTTTGTCAAACAGTCCCACACTCACTGTCCCGACTCTTTTTGGCTGGCTTGGAGAGGAAGTGTACTGCACTCATCACTGTCACCAGGAGGGCTGCAAGGTCAACCAGAGCAGGGAGGCAGGCAGGAATCAGGAGGATCCATCCATCCAGAGTGTCTCAGGTAGTCAGGTGCTGGCTGGAGGTGGTGTGGCAGGAAAATACAGTAACCTCATTTGAGGGCAGATGGGCTGGGCAGAGACACTAGCTGGCAGCAGGAGGAGTGGTCGTCCAACTCGTCTCAGGGTCCGGATCGGATCTTCTCACTCGCCGCTCAGGAATTTCCGTAATTGCACATGCACAGCTCTGACCGGAGCCGATGGCCACCGTTTTTACTGGCACTTTTCGGCTGCTACGGACTTTTACGGACACCCAAAAAAACGACCCCGTTTTTACTGGCTGTCCGTAAATTTACGGACGGTTGGCAACACTGGTTCAGAGTATATAGTGCAGTCAGTATAGTATATATAATACAGTTCAGAGTATATAGTGCAGTCAGTGTAGTATATATAATACAGTGGAGAGTATATAGTGCAGTCAGTGTAGTATATATAATACAGTGGAGAGTATATAGTGCAGTCAGTGTAATACACATAATACACTGCAAAGTATATGGTGCAGTCAGTGTAGTATATGTAACACAGTGTATTGAAGTAGTTAAGGGGAACACTATTACAGAATTAAGAAAAAAAAACAGCATGGGGTCCCCCCAAAATCCATATCAGACCCTTGGGTCTGGTATAGATTTTAAGAGAAACTCTGTGCCAAAATGTAAATTTAAAAAAACGTGTGCCCCCCCCCCCCCCGCAAATCTATACCAGGCCCTTTGGGTATGGCATGGATTTTAAGGGGAACTCCATGCCAAAATGTTTTTAAAAATGGCATGGGGTCCCCCCAAAAATCCTTACCAGACCCTGGCTGGTGGTTGTCGGGGTCTGCGGGCGGGGAGGTTATCGGAATCTGGAAGCCCCCTTTAACAAGGGGGCCCCCAGATCCCCCCCCCCATGCGAATGGGTATCAGGTACATTGTACCCCTACCCATTCACCAAAAGAGTGTCAAAAAATAAAAACCACAAGAGACAGTTTTTGACAATTTCTTAACCCTTTGATTGCCCCTGATGTTAGCCCCTTCCCTGCCAGTTTCATTTATACAGTGACAGTGCATTGTTTTTTAGCAAAAAGTCCCCAAAAAGTGTCCCTTAGTGTCAGATTTATCCGCCGCAATGTCGCAGTTCCACTAAAAATCGCTGATCACCAACATTACTATTAAAAACAATAAAAAGTCCATATATATATCCCATAGTTTATAGACGCAATAACTTTTGCACAAAGCAATCAATCTATCCTTATTGGGATTTTTTTACCAAAAACATGAAGCACAATACATATTGACCCGCAGAGGTGATCAAATACTACCAAAATAAAGCTCTATTTGTGGAAGAAAAAGAACATCAATTTAATTTGGGTACAGAGTCGCATGACCGCGCAATTGTCAGTTAAAGCAACGTGGTGCAGTATCGCAAAAAAAAAAAATGGCTTGGGCAGGAAGGGGGTAAAATCTTCCGGCGCTAAAGTGGCTGAGGAGATTCCCCCTCTCTATTTGTCCTGTTTACCATTTACCTATAGTTCTACTTTAATGCAATGCACCAGACTGTGCTGCCATGCATTGGGCTGTGTTATAAATGGACCCAAAGTGTATGTGCAGCCAAAACATTTAGCTTTGGATAAAGTAACAAAGGCTTAGTGTACCTGTGGATTTTTACTGCTATCCGAGCTCCATTAGTGAGATTTATCCTCAATTACTCCAGCCATAACATGACTAGCATAGTTCAGAGCTCACCCCTTTGACCTTGACCCCTGTACCCCACCCAGCAAAGCACCCCTTCCCCACATTATTCCCTTACTTATAAAAACCACGCAACTCTTGAGTGGGGTAAAATGGCCAATCACAGCCCTTTATAACTTTTATTTACACAACAAATGTACTAAAAGATCTGAAATCAGATACAGTGCTTATCCTTGACAGTACCAAGCTACTCATAATAACTTATTGTGTCTGAGGCACCAATAGAGTAGCGACCCCAGCCGCAAAACCGTGGCTCGGGGTCCCACCCAGCTGACCTCAGCCACCCAGGGTTACTACCACTACCCGGTCACTATGAAGTGAATTGTATCCCCTCGAAGATAGCATACCTCAGATGGTTCCTCACCATTTACCCCATGAAAACTTTTATATACCGCCGTCAAGGACCCCAAAAAAACGTAAAAACCCAAACATCCCACACCATGCAATAAAAACAGACCTTTTAAAAGGGACAGAAGGGAGGGACGTTCTTCCAACAATTTCTCCTCAACCACTGACCAAATCCCTTCTACCCAGCACTAAACGTTCCAAAACTCCACCCCGTCCCACCATCACATGAGCCGATCAGGTAAAGACCCCCTTGCTGACCCTGCCATGAACCCTTTAACTCCTTCTCTGCTTGTTCCCCTTCCACCCTGTCATGTATGCCCTATGCTGACTCGTTCCTTCTCAGCACCCTGCATGTCTTTCTGACCACCTATCATAGCCTGTCAAGGCATGGACTCCACTAGACCTCTGAAGCTATGCTGTGGTATCTAGCACCAAGCCGTGATTAACAGATCCTTTAAGTCCTCTAAGTTGGGGCCTCCATGGATCAGACTTGTTTTTCTAGTACATCCCACAGATATTCAATTGGATTGAAATCTGGAGAATTTGGAGGCCAAACTCGATGTGTTCCTCAAACCATTCTTGAATTCAACAGACCAGACCACCTTCTTCCATTGTTCCGTGGGCCAACTCTGATGTTTGCATGCCTATTGTAGGCGCTTTTGGGTGTGGACATGGGTCAGCATGGGCACCCTGACTGGTCTGCTGCTACACAGCCCCATGCTCACCAAACTTTGATGCACCTTTTTATCAGAACCGGTATTAACTTTTTCAGCAATTTGAGCTACAGTAACTCTCCTACTGGATTGGACTACACAGGCCAGCCTTCACTCCCTATATGCATTAATGAGCCTTGGCCGCCCATGACTCTGTTGCCAGTTCGCTGGTTCTCTTTCCTTGGACCACTTTTGGTTGGCCCTGATCACTGAAGACTGGGAACATACCACCAGACCTTCAGTTTTGGAGTTGTTCCAACCCCGTTGTCTTGCCATCAGTGACGGCTGCTCCATTAGGGGCGCAGGGGTGCCGCCCCCATAATCCATGTGCCCGGCCCCTATCTACATGCAGGGCACTGGATGCATGGATTTCAATTGTTTTTTTTTCTTTATTTTAAGCACATAAATAGAGCCTGAGGCCCTAATTGGCTTCAAAAAAGGTTGTGTGACGATAGCGAATTAATATTCGCTATTGTCTTCCTGCTTCTCCTCCTGTTCAATCAAGAAATGGGTCCTGAGAGCCGATTGGCAGAGAGGAGCGACTGTATTGGCTGGTATTGGGGGAGGAGGCATGGGGAGATCCGGGAGATGGCCGTCTTTATCGGAGCGATCTCTCAGTGCTCTGCATGGCAGTCAACACAGAGGCCGACTACGTGAGTACCACACACGAAGGGTTTGGTTGTTTTGGAGCACCAGCCGCTACTGCTATCCATTACAATTTGTCCCTTTCCACTTTCTCTTCTTTTTAACACATCAACTTCAGGGACAACATGTTCATTTGCTGACTAATATATCCCACCCACTTTCCGCTATTGTCATGAAATAATGAATGTCAGTCGCGTCAGTGGTTATGGTATGGCTGGTGTATGTGTCGCTGTTGCTGATCTTCCCTTGAGTCAGGATATGATGGGAAATCTCTCTAATGGAGGCCTGGATTGCAGTAAAAACCTGACAGGGGCTCTAATGCTCCCTCACTCCAAAACTAGAAAAAAAAATGCTTTTGGCTTGACATACACTTTTAGTTGTCCACAGAAAGTTGAAAATCAATGGTTTATCTGAAGTAATCCAACAAGTACAATATATGATAAAACCATTCTATTCCATGGTAATGGATCATTGTATTTTACTATTCAGTCCACAGAACAGAGGATAAAATATGGTGACATTTCCTTTGGACAGTTTCACCACGGCGTGACGCTTAGGAAATTTTAAAAGATGTTTGCCGCAGGGAAGGAGGCTAAAGGCGAGCGTTCCTGCTTCACAACCGTTGGTATGCTTCAATGGGTTTACACCGGATTTGGTCTTTGGCGTTGATTGCATTGCTCTTGCAGGAACACGAAGGTCATTTAAAAGGCAAGACAAGGAATAGGCTACGTAACAATATGCCCAAAAGCAACACGTTAATGTCAGGACTCAATTATTGGAAAAAAAAAACTTTTATGTTGATCATATTCAAAACTTGACAAGGGTGATGCCATTTTAATGAAACTTCTTGTAAAGTCGATTTTCACAGCTTTGTAACTGCAACAGAATTGATTGTTAGAATTTGCTGAATGATATTTGGAAAATAGACGGCACTTGTATAAAAATAACTGCATTAAACGTGTATGGCAAAAAGGAGTGCTTGAAAAAGAATTATTGCTTCCTATTAAAAAAAAAAAAAATGTATATATATATATGTTTGTGTGTGTATAGCACCAATGGCAGCTGGTGGTTTTTTGTTTGGGGGGGCGGCAAACAACTGACACCCCCCCCCTCGCTGTCTGCTGGTCCACTGGCACTTACCCCATCACAGCGGCGGGGATCTAGCAGTAGCAGGGATCAGGTATCAGTGGGCGCATCAGGCAGCAGCAGTAATCGTGCATCAGTGGGCACATTGGGCAGCGGCAGACATCAGGCTACAGTGGGCATTGGGCAGTGGCTCCTGTGGCTTCTCCTCCTCACTTCCGCCGTGCATCTCCTTCCCTCCTCCTAGGTGTCCAATAGGATCACCTGTACTTTCAGCCAATCGGGTCACAGGTATCAAACACGCTT
Source organism: Glandirana rugosa (assembly GCA_018402905.1). Classification (NCBI taxonomy): domain Eukaryota; kingdom Metazoa; phylum Chordata; class Amphibia; order Anura; family Ranidae; genus Glandirana; species Glandirana rugosa. The sequence continues at coordinate 555,441 of BLSH010450807.1, read as the reverse complement.
CCCGATTGACCGGAAGGAGGATCAGTGTTGCAACAGCAAATATTGATTTCCTGTTGCAACACATCTGAGTTGGCTCCAGATGCAATGCTCTGCGCCCCAAGCCCATCCTATATTGAAGCCTATTAGGGCCTTTGGCTCTAATCAGGGGCTTCAAAAAACACACCCCGCCATAGGAATGGATAGGGAGGGCGGCGGCGGTGGATAAGGGAGGTGGCGCCCGTGCATCCACAATGGACGTACCGCCCCTGTGTAGCACCCTCCTAGTGCAGGATGATAGGTAGATCTAGATCTTGGCTCCTCCTTGGCCTTACTGGCCGAATGTTTTTTTTTTTTTAATGTATGTTACATCAGTGGCGGCTGGTGCTCAATATTTTTTCTGGTTTCAAAAAAGGGTGGGCTCATCGAGCAGAGCACTGCACCTTGTGCCCACACAGTTGTGTGAAAATAGCAAATTAATATTCGCTAAAGTCTTTCTGATTCTCCTCCTGGCCAATCAGGAAGCGGGCCAGGAGACTTAAGACTCCCTAGCCAATCAGGTCTCAGGACCCACTTCCTGATTGGCTGGGAGGAGAAGCACAAAGACAATAGCAAATATTAATTTGCTTTTGTCACACAAGTGGGTGGACTCAGGGCGCACCCTTTTTTTGAAGCCAATTAGAGCCTCTGGCTCTAATCATGTGCTTCCAAACCCCCCCCCCCCATTGAAATCAATGCGTCCAGCACCCTGCATGGGGATTAAGGGGGGAATGCATGGATTGGAGGGGCGGCGCCCCTGCACCCTGCATTACAGGCCGCCACTGTGGTACATATTCCCCAGGGAAGTGCCCACCCCAATGCTATTTTTTTACACCCCCTTGCCAATTAGCCTAGAAAATTATAATGTTTACCATACTTTAACAGATTTGACTCCTATTGATCTTCAGTGATGTTGGGGTTCAGCCTCCAAACTACTTAGAAGTTCACCAAACCCTGCTTGAGCCAAAACCCAATGCAGTTCACTACTAGAGGAAAACCCTACTTGTGACTTATAAGGAAATACCAACTCCATAAGAGTAAATCAGTATTTGCAATATTGGTTTACTCTTATGGAGTTGGGTCCTCTAGTCTGTACTTTAGGGATGCAGGTAGACCCTCCATCTCTGGGGTTTTATGCACAGCAATAATTATCGTTCATCACTACTTGACAGCACTCGCTGACCAGCAATAGAGGTGTGGAGCTCTGATGAAGGGGAGTGGTGTTGCCCCCGAAACATGTCGGATGTTTTTATATAACTTTTTTTTTATCAACAGTTTAAATTATTTTAGGCTCTTTCATTAGTTTTGGTCTGGCGTTCCTTTCTATGGTTTGAACAACAAAAAACCCGACAGAGAGTCTAACCCCTTTCTACCCTATACAAAATTAAAAAAAATAAAATCTTGCCTAAAGATACATTTTATTTGGCAGTTCAAAACCAGCCGCATATCATATGTCTTGCCAATATGTAAATGTAACATTCCCAGCTTTTAAAAAATGTATATTTATGCTCTAACATAAATCATTGTACAGGACTAATGATAAGGATCATTTCCCATTACATGCAAAGCAGAGAGTGAAATGTGTGAAAAGAAAAAAAAAGTGTTTCAAAGACAGGAAACAAGTGTAGTAATTATATTTAATTGCCATCACCTCCATCAAGTGATAGGAGCAGGAACAAATGGCTGAGAATAAAACAGTTGACGAAGGGGGGGGGGAGTAATGGAAGTGTTATAAGTGTCAAAGTATCGAGATCACAGGTCAGAAAAGTACAGCTGTAACACTGTAAGGCACAAAACTAGCTCTGTATAAAAGCAAAATTAATTTTCTCTTACTTCAATCAAATAGGCTACAAGAAATGTGCATAGGCGTGCGCACAGGGTGTGCCAGGTGTGCCTAGGCACAGCCTAATCACCCTGTGTGGCGCAGATTCCCCCTGTTTAGACCCTTGATATTTCACTAAAGTCCCCTAACGGGGATCCAAAAACAATTGTAAGAAAATAATAAAAAAATAAAATTGTAAAAAATAAAATAGCAATAAAAACCACCAATCTCTCCCCTATCCATACCGTCCACTGCTCTACTGACACTGTCAGTATATATATACACACACACATATGTGATTGAGATTTGGGTTGCACACCCTAATGCAATAGGCTGCACCCACCTATGGAAGAGTGTATGAAGTAGGGAATGGTATTCTGTTTCAAATACCGATGTATGCTAAGATCCAACTCTGTCCAGACTGTATGGCCACTTGCTGACTTAGCAGAATCCACAGACAGCTTAAAACGTTTGCTACCCCAACACTTCATAATCCTGATACTGTATGGGGCTGATGCACCAAAAGTACCCTGTTCTCTTTGTATTGCTTCCTTTATGTGCAATCCCTGGTGTTCTTGCCAGCCCCCTTCCTTTCTTGTTAAAAACTGACCACGCTAAGCAGGAGAATGCACCATGGTCAGTTCTCTAGCTATACTGGGAACTCAGTATGCTCTCCTTCAATGACCAAGCTTATCCTGACCAGTGTTAATTTTGGCAGCAAATTTCGATTTCGTTTTAGTCTTTGTCTAAGGACTAACATGGCATTTTAGTTTTAGTACCATTTTAGTCTTCTGCAATTGTTTTCATTTTAGTCGTATTTAGTTGACTAAAATCTCCAGGACATTTTTGTCTACTAAAATCGAATGGATTTAGTTAAATTGTAATGCATCATTTAAGCATTTCTCTACAATTTCCAAACTCATTATATACTGCTGGAGTGAAAAATCTAATATGTTGTTATTTATGGTATTGAGGAATGAACGTGCACTACAGACCGGTGTTAATTTTGACATCAAATTTCAATTCAGTTTTAGTCTTAGTCTTTTGACTAAAATGCCATTTTAGTTTTAGTTGTATTTTAGTCATCTCAATTGTTTTAGCTTTAGTCGTATTTTAGTAGACTAAAATGGTATTAAGTTAATCGACTAAAAGGTTTTAGTTGTTTTTAGTCACTGGTCCTGACACCCCCTCACTACACAGCCATTCACTGGGAAGATCAGTGTGCTGCTGCTTCTCCCCCTCAGCTCTTATGCAGCTGAGAACAGAGAGAATGTGATCACCTTTAAAAAAGGAGAAAAAAAGGTATTTATAATGTTTTTTTTTTTATATCAATACAAACATGTTTTGCATTTAGTTTATATTTTAAACAGAATGGGTTGGCTTATAACCCCTGAAGAACAACCCCACACCATAATCCCCCCTCCACCAAATTATTTGGACCAGTGTACAGAGCAAGGTCCATAAAGACATGGATGAGTGAGGTTGGGGTAGAGGAACTTGACTGACCTGCACAGAGTCCTGACCTCAACCCAATAGAACACCTTTGGGATGAATTAGAGCAGAGACTGAGACATCAAAATGAACATCAGTGCCTGACCTCACCAATGCGCTTCTGGAAGAATGGTCAAACATTCCCATAGACACTCCTAAACCTTGTGGACAGCCTTCCCAGAAGAGTTAAAGCTGTTATAGCTTCAAAGGGTGGGCCAACTAATTTTTGAACCTTACGAACAAAGACTGGCCATACATTATACAATTTTCTTGTACAATTTTCTTTTAGATTTACCAAAGCCATATAATGTGAAGTCAAACCTTTCAATTTGTATGTAATCAGGCAGTCCCTTGCACTACATAGTGGACGGTAAATGTGTGGCCATCCTAAGACTGAGATGCCATTAAAGTGTTACTAAACCTGGTAATATAAAAATAGTTAATCTGCCCCCCCCCCCCCCCAGTGCCCACACCTTATAAATCTTTCTTCTTTTTACATTAAAATACTACCACTATTTACCTTTTTAGCTGATCTGTATACCACGGCCATGTGATAAACTGAAGGGTCTGTCCAGTCCTGAGTGTTCAGGTAGAAGGAGATTTCCACTACAGTCTGTGTCCTATATGTGAGGCAGATCATCCATCAATCAAGATGTGACATCTCACCCACTGAGTTCTTTTTTAGTTACTGTGCATGGAGGAGGAGGGAGAGACTGGGCTGTAATTTAGGATCTGTATACACGCCCACATGTGTGATTTCAATATCATGTGACCTGAAACGCTCAAACAGGAAATATTCTCTCCAGTAATAGAGACCAAACTGAGCATGTGCAACTTTACTACCCTCGCTGTGTCTTATCTGGCCTTACCAAGAGAGACCCCGCAATGCAGAGGATTAACGCCTTAAGTTTCACAGTGAGTATAACAAGCATGCTATTCTGCATATACATACTGATTTTACTGTTGTAGTTCATGTGCGTATAAAGGCAGGTGTCCCAATACTTTTGGTAATATAGTGTAGTTGTTGAAGCAAATTTTGCCTTCAAACAGAACAAGTGACCAGTTGAAATCTGATTGTCTGCTATGAGGTAACACAGACAGTGCTCAATGCAGACCGTTTGATAAACGAGGCCCGGTGCGTACAGCAGCATTTAATGGGATGATCTTTTTAAGATAAGAAAGTGTTTTCCATTGTTGCACCTGAAGCCATTCTGCTACAACCACAAGGCAATTAATTTAGGCTGCCAGACAGAGGCAAGACATAATGCTTTTTCAAATATCAAGTCCAATTTCATTAAGACTTGAATGATTTTCCTGCTCTCTTTTCATGTAGATACCTCTGCAGTCAATTAGCATTGTCACTTTTAATCTCCACAACTCAGAAGCTGGTTATTTTCTATTATAGTCTTATTAAGCGAGATCTTTATGGCGAGAGAACGAAGGGAGGAAATGGTTATTATCAAACTGACATTAGTGAGAAGGTGAGAAGTGACTGGCTTCTCCGCTATTAACACAAAAATGCAGTTAAGATACTTTGCAGTAAATGTTTCGGGGTAATTTTTGGAAATCGTATTGCGGGAACGTTTATATTGCCCGCGTTTACAAGAGGGCTGGATTGGCTCGGTCTGGCCACACCCACAACTGTATTAGACTACTTCTCTTAGTAGAGTTAGTATTTGGTCGTGGGTGTGATCAACCATTAGGCCACACCCACATGGTTAGGATTTGTACCAACCCTTGGCGCTAATAACCAGTCTTTGACAAGCGCTTCAGGTTTAATATATCTATAATCTTGGCAAACAACATGGACTTGCCTTCACAATACTGCTGTGATTGCTTAAAGTAGTTGAAAACCCATACACATACCCAGAGCTGCTGTTAGAAACCACAGGCCCCATACAGCTAACCTGACAGGGCCCCCCGAAATATGCACAGTTTACTATGCTTCAGTTATGAATGAGCACGGTAAGTGATCTGTACAGATCACTCATTGTGTCCATTCAGGAAAGGGAACAGCTTGTAAATGTGACATATTTACCGGACCCTTTCCCCACTGTACATCCTGAAGGATCCTCTTGTGTACATGCTGCCGGTGGGAAGGAGAGGAGGGTAACTGGCATCACTGCAGGGATAGGGGGACACACAGGGGAGCCTGGGCAGCAGGGGAAAATGTATGGTCCACAGGGAGGGTGATCGATGCAGCAGGGGGGTAATTACTGGAACTGACCTCCTGTATGGCTCTCTCTGCAGAAGCTGAAAGAAGAAGCCAGCTTTCAGTTGCTGCTGCAGGTAGAGCCATACAGGGAATCAATTCAAGTAATTCTCCCCCCAGTTCTGATCACCCTCCCTGCCCACATCTGGTTCACCTATCTTCCCAGAGTGGAAGGTTGTAGTTCCAGTGTCCTCCAACGGGTGTCTCCCAGCAGCCAGCAGATCCAAGTAATCGGTTTCCACCTGATGCTGGCTGCTGGGAGGGTATTTAGGTCCTCCCCTAATACTGCTACATTCTGTTTGCCTTTGATCCTGATCTTACTCCTGCCCTGTACCCTGCTAGCTTGTACCTGCTCTCCCTTGTTCCTGCTCCCAGTTTATTTTGCTCCTTCCCATCCGCTTCCTGCACCTCCAGTTTTTCCCTGCTTTTCTGTGTTCTCCATTTTGCATATATTGTATATAGTTGTTAGGCTTTCTGTTTGTTGGGTTTACTAATTAGGTATTCTGTAACTGGGTTTTTGATTCACTTATATCTTTATGTTTGCTGTGTGCTGGTGTTTGGTGGATTTAGTTTCACTGTATATAAACCTCACAGTCTGGTCCCAGTTTCCTGAGTGTAGAACCGCAGATTCCTGACAGAGATTAAACAAATCCTCCTACATAGGTTGTACCTGGTTATCTACAGCCCTGTCTTATCTACATCCCTACAAAGTCCAGAATTTACACAGCATTCCTTATCTCCAGGGAGCAGGGAGCTGATGTCACACACTGCTCAGCATAAAGCAGGGAGCCAATTGTAATCTGAGACCTGAGTGGATGCAATGGACACGCCCCATCTACCCAGTCTCAGAGAAACATGCATGTCTGAGGCTGTCAATCACCTGCTGTTTGCTGGGGGGCATCTCCCAGGATTGTCTGGTGTTGGCATAGACTGTCAGAAGTGACTCATGATGATGGCAGAGAAATGAGAGAGCAGACAGGAATCACACTAAGCACATACCATAGAAGGATATGATTTGTTCCTATTTTATATCAGAGGTTTACAACCACTTTACTGGATAATGCAGCCTAGTAACTGGAGAGAGACTTGCCTCTAGTGATATATAAAAATGAATGCAGTTTTGTAAATACCCAACTCTGTCTTCATGTGAGCTTCCTGCACCATTAGGCATCGTGTACACTGGGCATCTAGCATCAGTGCATGAGGCTCCAGCGTTTACTTTGGATGATTGCAGAACAGGGGTGGTTTTTCCAGTCTTTTAAAGTGTAAGAAGAAAATGAGCTTTGTTTTTGCAAAGAACTTTACTGAGGGAACATGTAAGAAACGGGAAACGTCTAGGAAAAGCTAGGGCTGAACTAACTAGCACTAAACATGAGGCCCCCCTCCCCTCCCCCTGTCTCTTCTCATCCTCCCTCTTAGTTTATTCTTTTCCCATTCTCCTCCTTCAACCTTGTGCCTACAGCCCCCTTCTGGGAGACCTATCTTTGGTAGTCCTTTACCTGACTGATAGTTGTGCTATTGATTTTTTGGTATGCCTTGGGACTCTCTTTCATATTTTTGTAACTACTGTAAGGTAGAATTTCTGTCTATTATCATAAACAAACAAAGATTTCCATGCTTATTTTCCATATACAAGTAGGAGGCGCAACATCTAAGAAAATTCAGTTCCTACTGTTTAGTTCATAAAGTTCATAGATAGCTGGTAGGCATACCAGCAAGATAAAAAGGCTCCAAAGTGACGGGGTCCTGGAGTGATGATGTCACTGTTCCGCCTGCCTGGACCAGTGACATCATCACTCTAGGACCCCGGCACTTCCGGATCCACGCCTTGCTTTGGGCTTCCCAGTCTCCAGTGGGCTTACATCCGACAGGGATTCCCCATCTCAATCCGGCTGTGCTGTCGGCTCCTGCACGTGGATGTTTCACTGACAATTCACACGATTCACGATTCACAACCAATACTGGTGTGCCTTTTTATCTACGTTTTTTTGTGAGTTGCCAGTCTGTTGGTATTTAATAAAAGCTTTTATGGTCTGCACTTAGAGGCGCCTCTTTTCCTTTTTGTTTTCTCCCAGTCCCAGCATACTTTCCAGCTAGCCTGCACAACAACCAAACTGACCCTGTCTAACAATGCACAATATAAACAGTTGGTTTTGTTTGCACTCATTTGCAAATATATACATAAGCTGCAATGCAGGTGGGAGTGGGGCGCTTTTAACCCCCAAGAGGGGTTAAAAGCGCCACTGCACGGCGAGACCGATGCGGTGTTCAGCCGCTTCAGAAGCGCCGCCCATTGAATTCAATGGAGGGACGGTGGAGGAGTGCTGTATACACCACTCAGCGCACCGCCTCAAATATGCTGCCTGCGGGACTTTTTTTCATGTCCTGCAAGTGCACTGCCCCAGTGGGAAAGCACTCGGGCTTTCACGCTGGGGAGAATGGGGGGGGGCGGGGGGGTTCCAGGCGCTATACAGGCGCTATTTTTAGCACCGCAGCGCCTGAAAAACGACCCAGTGTAAAAGGGGTCTTAGGGTAGATTTGCCACTCCTCCTTAAAGGCAAAGGGATGCAAGGGACGCCCAGCAAGAGCACAATGGCAGTTGAAGACCCCCAGTGCATCCCCAAAATTTCTGTCTATCATCTAGATCAGTGGTTCTCAACCTCAGTCCTCAAGTACCCCCAACAGGCTATGTTTTGGGAATCTCTCTTAGATAAAATAGCTGTCCAAAACACCAAGCCATTGATTCTGATTTAAAGCACCTGTACAAGATAAAGGATAACCTGCAGATATGGCCTTTTAGGGGTACTTGAGGACAGTGTTGAGAACCACTCATGTAGATGACATGTTTACGGCATTGCAGCCAAGATTGTATCAGCCTTGAGCTATATGGATATTGAATGTGATCTGTATGTTGCTTATCTTTGTTATTGGATAATTTCTAATAAAAAAAACTCTGTTTGTAAAAAACATGAGGTGAGGACAGAGGTAAAAACCAAATCACATAAGTAAACAAGTTATAGTGGCCCAAAATCACCACTAGATGTTGGCATACAACATAACAATAATAAGCTGATAAAGTTCAATACAAAAAAATAGGTGAACATAAAACAAAAGTGGAAATGTAATCCATTGCAGCCAATCAGATTGCTTGTTTCATTTGTTTTCATTGCAGATGATAGGATAAAGTCTGATTTGGGTCATAGCTCCATATGCATCAAAGTAGTAATGATGTCTTATTCTTCATAGTAAGAAGGGTTGAAATTTAAGTGCCACACCACTGCTAAGAAGCCCAGATACAACTTTATTCCATTAAAGATCAGAGGTACAGATCAAGAAATAGCCAACGTGTTTTGGGGGTCTATGTGCCCCCTTCATTAGGGCTAGAAAGAACATAAGAAGATGATCATGTCAATCTGACATCAATACAATGTCCCCTCCCCTCCACGGGGTCATAATTAAAACCAAACAGACATTCTCATTACTATTGTCAAAATAATTACATAAAAAAACAGCTCCAGGATGGATACCGCTGTGACAGGTGTGAGCGGGTTGCCCTTCTGGAAGCTTGCATTAGAGATCTGGAGGAGCAAATTGCAACGCTGGGCAGAACTGTCAACCTTGAAAGGGGTCCTCTGCTCACTGAGCAGGTGGCTAGTAGGGTTAATGGGGAGGGTGGAGGGGTAAGTCAGGATTATAAGGTAGGTAGATGGGTTAATACAGTTAGAGGGAGTGGCAGGGGCTCACAGAAAAGGAAGGCCAGCCCTGGGTGTGAGCACCCTAACAGATTTGCCAAGTTGAGTGAAGATGTGGGGGTGGCACACTCAGAGGTGGCAGCCCTAGATGTCACTGCTCGTCCTAACAGCCGGGAGAGCAGCCCATCTAGTAGGGGTGGTAGGGGTAGTGCAGGTAGGCCTAGACAGTTTGTGGTAATTGGGCATTCTATATTTAGAAGGACTGATAGAATCATTTTTCGCCAGGATCGTGACAAAAACCAAATGTTTTGCTGTCTCCCTGGTGCCAGGGTTCGGCATGTGGTGGACCTTTTTGATAAATTACCGGGAGGGGCTGGGCATGACCCAGCTGTCTTGGTCCACGTTGGAACCAATGACAGAATATCTGGAAGGTGAAGGCTCCTTAAGAACCAATTTAAAGAATTAGGTTGCAAGTTGAAGGGAAGGACCTCAAAGGCAATATTTTCTGAAACATTGCCTGTGCCATGCGCAACACAGGAACAGCAGGGGGAGATTAGAGCCCTGAATGCATGGCTAAAGACCTGGTGTAAGGAGGAGGGCTTTGGGTTTTTAGAGCACTGGACTGACTTTTCATTGGGGTGCAACCTACATGCTAAAGATGGTTTGCACCTAAATGGAAGGGGGTCTGTTGTGCCGAGGGAGAGGTTTATGGGAAGGCTGGAAGAGTATTTAAACTAGGATTGAGTAGGGAGGGTGCATTAGATTATAATGGGGTAGACAGGTCAGACAGGGGTCAGCCCCTATTGCTGGATGGAATGGGGAAAGATGGGGTGAGGGCTTTGGAACATGATATGAAGGTTCCCATGTTACAATCAACCATTGGAAATGGTACTGTTTTCTACTAAAATTAAAAATATGCAACATACATGTGCAAAATGTGACAGCAAATTGAGTTGTAAGCTCTGGTGCATGAGGAGAACTTTGATTTGATTGGTATAGCTGAATCTTGGCTTCATTCTTCACATGACTGGGCTATTAATATTCCTGGCTATACTCTCTTTCGGAAAGACAGGGTAAAATGGAAGGGTCTGTCTCTATGTGAGAAGTGATCTCAAAGCGAGTGTGAATGAGGACCTAGTTGATGGAGAGTGTGATGAGTCTGAAGCATTATGGGTAGATCTGCATATGGATGTGCACACTACAAAGGTTATCATTGGAGTTTGTTATAGATCTCCCAGTGTTAAAGAGGAGGTGGGGACTCTGCTCCTTGCACAGATGGAAAGAGCTGCAAGGGCTGGGACAGTGATAATAATGGGGGATTTTAACTACCCGGAAATTAACTGGAGTAATGGCACTGCTGGGACAGTTAAAGGGCAAAAATGTATAAACCTATTACAGGACAATTTTATGGTCCAGTTTATTGAGGCCCCAACTAGGAATGACGCTTTGCTGGACCTGGTAATCTCAAACCATGCAGATGTTATTACCAATATTCATATAAAAGAACATCTGGGTAACAGTGACCATAACATGATTTCATTTAATGTAAGCTGCAAGCAACAAACACATACAGGAAAAATAAAAACACTTAATTTTTTGATACTTGAGCATTTGATACTGATGACCATCCCCTCCTCCCTAAAAAACTCCACTCTCTTGGCTTTCAAGACTCTGCTCTCTCCTGGCTCTCCTCCTACCGGTCAGAGCGCTCCTACAGTGTGACCTATAACTCTGTTTCCTCCTCTCCACTTCCTCTTTCGGTTGGGGTACCACAAGGTTCTGTCTTTGGACCCCTTCTCTTCTCCATTTACACCTCCTCCCTTGGCCTGTTAATAAACTCCCATGGCATCCAATGCCACCTCTATGCTGATGACACACAAATCTATCTCTCTACTCCTCACCTCACTCCTTCGGGCTGGGTTCACACCATTGCGAATTGGTTGTGGGTTCTCCGCATCCAATTCGCAATAGCAGGAGATTTTGACCGGCTCTCTATGGAGCGGGTTCACATATCTCCGCAGCAGGTCCGGTGCGTTTCTCCAAAAAACGCTGTGCGACTTTTGGTCCATTTCAGGTCCGAATTCAGCCCAAAATTCGGGCTGAAATCGGACCTGAAACGGTGAACCAGGACGCATTGGACCCCTGCTGTGAGCCGCATGCGACTCATATGTGAAGCCTGAATCTCCTCTTGCATTCCTAACTTCCTAACTGACATATCAGCTTGGATGTCACACCACTTCCTCAAACTCAATCTTTCTAAAACTGAGCTCATCATTTTTCCTCCAGCCCGTGCCCCTCCCCCTGACTTCTCCATCAAGATCAATAATACAACTATCAGTCCCTCCCCTCATGCCAAGGTCCTAGGTGTAATCCTAGACTCTGACCTGTCCTTTCAGCCCCAAATCCAATCACTGTCCAAATCGTGCCGACTTCACCTCCGAAACATCTCCAAAATACATCCCTTCCTAACCGTTGACACCATGAAGCAACTTATTCACTCCCTTGTTATCGCTCGCCTTGACTATTGTAATTCCCTCCTAATTGGCCTACCTCTCTGCAAGCTATCCCCTCTATCATGAATGCTGCTGCCAGACTCATCCACCTTACCAACCGTTCTGTGTCCGCCACTCCTCTCTGCCAATCCCTCCACTGGCTTCCCATTTTCCAAAGAATAAAATTCAAAACCCTGACCATGCCATACAAAGCCATTTACAATTCTGCCCCAAGCTACATTACCAATCTTATCTCCAAATATCATCCAAACCGTCCTCTTCCCTCCTCCCAAGACATTCTGCTCTCTATCTCCCTTGTCTCCTCCTCCCATGATCATCTCCAGGACTTCTCCAGAGCCTCTCCCATTCTCTGGAACTCTCTACCCAAATCTGTCTGCCTATCTCCTACTCTGTCCACTTTTAGGGGATCCTGAAAACTCATCTCTTCAGAGAAGCCTATCCTGCCTCCAGCTAACAACGGAATCTTCTACTCCCCTCATCAGTTCATCCCACACAGTCCCTACCTTTTGTTTCGTTTCACCAGCCCCCCCCCCCCCCCCTTAGATTGTAAGCTTGCAGGAGCAGGGCCCCTCTAACCCTCTTGTTTTGAATTGTATTGTTGCTGTAATGTCTCTCTTTATATTGTAAAGCGCTGCGCAAACTGTTGGCGCTATATAAATCCTATATAATAATAATAACATTGGCCTAAACTGATTAATAAATTAGTTTTTTATATACATATATATATATATATATATATATATATATATATATATATATATATTTGGATATGTATTATAGCAAAAAGTAAAAAATATTGTCTTTTTTTCAAAACTGTCGCTTTTTTGTTTATAGTGCAAACAATAAAAAATGCAGAGGTGATCAAATACCACCAAAAGAAAGCTCTATTTGTGGTAAAAAAAGGAAGTCAATTTTGTTTGGGTACAACGTCGCACAACCGCGCAATTGTCAGTTAAAGCGACGCAGTGCTGAATCACAAAAAGTGCTCTGGTCAGGAAGGGGATAAATCCTTCTGGGGTTGAAGTGGTTAAAGCATGACGTGTTAGGTATCTTTTTATGCGGTATAACATCATCTTTCCCATTATACAAAAAAATTGGGCTAACTTAACTGTTTTGTTTTTTTTTAATTCATTGAAGTGTATTTTTTCCAAAATTTTTTTTGAAAGACCTCTGCGCAAATACAGTGTGACATAAAATATTGCAAGGATCTCCATTTTATTCTCTAGGGTCTCTGCTAAAAAATAAATGTATAATGTTTGGGAGTTCTAAGTAACTTTCTAGCAAAAGAAAACAAAAAACTTTTAAACAAAAAGTACCAGAAAAGGCTTGGTCTTAAAGTGGAAAATGGTACGCAAGATATTGAAACTGATATTAGTGATAATACTACTAAGAATAATGATACTTATTATAGAATAATACCTACTGGTTAAAAAATGCTTTGGACCTAGTAAGGATAAAATGTATAGAAATTACAAAAATACTGCATATCTAAAGAGCTGTTAGAATAAAATGTAAATGATGAAATATATCAAAAGAGCAGATAGGAGCCATACATTGAACGATCTGTCTGTCCAATCGATGAACAAACCGGCCAGCTTTAACCGATTCCGGATCGGCTCACGTACATTTACTGCTGCAGAGTGGCTGGATAGCGCGAATCGCGTCTCTAAATGGTGGCTCATGCACACGTGGCTAGTGGGCGGGAGCATGTCCACCGCACTCTCCAGCAGTATAGCCGTGGGTCGGTCGGTCTCTATGTCTGCAAGCGAGCCGCGATTGCCTGGCACAGAAGAAAACCGGGGAACCGCCGATATAAATACATCGGTTCCCCGCTCTGTCAGGCGGCATGTAAGAGATCTACTGATCCCTGTCACTGGGATCAATTAGATCTCTTATGCCCCTGGCAGCCCAGCCCCCTCACAGTTAGAACAACCTAGGGAACACAGTTAACCCCTAGATCGCCCCCTGCAGGTTAACCCCTTCACTGCCATTGACATTTATACAGTAATCAGTGGCTATTAAAATCTCTGATCGCTATATAAATGTCATTGGTCCCAAAAAAGTGTCAAAAATGTCCGACATGTCCGCTGCAATATCGCAGTCCCGATAAAAATCGCAGATCACCGCCATTACTAGTAAAAAAAAAAAAATCACAAAAACACCATAAATTAATTCTCATGGTTTGTAAACGCGTCAACTCTTGTGCAAACCAATCAATAAACGCTGATTGCAATTTTTTTACCACAAAATATGAGGAAGAATATAAATTGGCCAAAACTGATAAATACATTTGTTTTTTTATATTTTTTTGGGGATATGTATTATAGCAAACAGTAAAAAAAAAAAAAAAAGTTTTTTTTGTTAATCGTGGTGATCAGAAATGACGCAGTGGTGATCAAATAGCACCAAACGAAAGCTCTGTTTGTGGGGAAAAAAAAGGGCGCAATTTTCGTTTGGGTACCATGTTGCACGACCGCGCAATTGTCAGTTAAAGCAACGCAGTGCCGAATCGCAAAAAGTGTTCTGGTCCTACAGTGGAAAATCCTTCCGGGGGTGAAGTGGTTAAAGATTTTATGCATTATGAGGTCAGATTCAAATGACCCATTCCATTGCTGGTGGATCCAAGAGCAACTGTGCAATCTGATTGTATTGTGTGTGTGCAACCTAGAAGGTGAGCAAAAGATGATATGATTCATATGGCAGATCATTTGTGTATAATAGAATATTTATTCTTCATAGTAACCAATTAGATTTCAACTGGCATTCTTACAATTCAAATGAATCTGATTGGTGGCTTTGGGTAATACAGACATTTTACATTGCAGACATTTTTAGGAGTCAGGATGAATGAGATGAGATCTTGTTTCTGCATGCTGGTGGGATTGGCTGTGCTGATACAGAAAGTCGTATCAGGAGGAAGAATTCTCTGTTCTTTTCCATCCCACTAAGGATTTGCATGTGCGCCTCTCTCCCGCCGTCGCTGTGTAATACCGAGTCTTCCCATCACGTCCCTGGACACGTTTTTCCCTTCGCTTTTCCTGAAATGTTAAAATTAAACCAGCTGCAGCGGAGGACTATGCTGAAAGACATAGTCGTGTCGGTTAGGGTGGTCGTACGTCTTTGTTCTAGAGTAGAGTAAGTAGGACTGAGGATTTTTACAGACGTTACATTTTACAGACATAATGGGTTTCGGTGGTTAGTCTAAGTAAACTTAACATTCTTACGGTCAACTTTAGATTAACCAATGATACTTCTTATTTATAAGATAATATGTGTTTACTAGACGGTATACTTAGTATAGTAGAAAACGAGTGGAAGATCCAACGTGTGTGTGTTATGTTAGTCTAACGTGTCAACGAGAACCTAG
>BLSH010450807.1:498548-512245 GCA_018402905.1 Glandirana rugosa | reverse complement strand
GCGGTATTTGAAATCTCAAATTCCCCCAACAATCTGATCGTTGAGCACGATCGTAGCGATCGTTGTTTTAAGCAGAGTTTGATCTGCAACTCAAAGCAGCGGTATTTGAAATCTCTAATTTCTGCTATCTGTCCTCAGAGCAACAGCACAGACAGCAGTAGTAAAGTAATCTATCTCAGGATGCAGGATCAGGTCTTAAAATGGCTCAAATCTGTCCCTCACGCCGTCAGCTACCTTTCCCTACACTAACCCAAGGAGCATGTGACTGCAGCACTGTGACTCCAGCTTATAAAGAGGCTGGGTCACATGATGCACCGGCCAATCACAGCCATGCCATTAGTAGGCATGGCTGTGATGGCTTCTAAGGGCAAACCAGTGAAACGCTTGTTGATTGGCTGCCCTGCAGCTTCTCAACACGTGGAGTAAAATAGCAGAACCCCGGACCGAACCCGAACGATTTTTGAAATGTCCGGGTCCGGGTCCGTGCCACGGACACCCGAAAGTTCGGTACGGACCCGAACGTTACAGTCCGGGTTCGCTCAATACTAGCAGTGACGCTAATTGTATTACCTCACCAGTTAACCACTAGAGGGAGCGTTTACACAACTGTATATGATATACAATTATTAAAATATGACACAGCAAGAAAGTAAAATAGTCTTGTCAAACATTACATCATAAAAATACTACAATAAAAACTCAAAATGTGTACTGACTATAAATCCTCTGTCTAAGGCCGCCATTGCTTGCTTTCTCTTGTCCTTTTATTCCTTACAACCACCCCCAGCCAAGGTATCCCCATATCAGGATATATTCGATGTTTTAGCTGGCATGGCAGGACAGCTGCTTGTGATAATCCCCTATTTTCACAGCTGAAACGTTTAAAAGCTACACTTCTCAGATTAATTAAGCAGATGATTAATTACGGGCAGCCGATCAATTATTACGCGCGCTTCGGATTCTTGGGAGTAATTCCGCCGGAGCCTTTGATCTCTCAGGTGTTGTAGCCAATGTATAATCAAGCAGTTTGGGATTATCTCTAGGAACCCACACTTCATATGCTATTCTTCACTTGTTTTGCACTACTTAATCCATTCTTTGTCACCGTATTTAATTTGATTCATTCTTCATGAGAGAACAGAAGTCCGTTTACCGCTGTGAGATTGATAATACGAAGTGTTATCAATCCCCGAGCTCTGATACAGGACACAGGCTTCAACTGAAAGATTCCATTTACGCTATCAATCTCTGAGGTTCCAGCAGCTAGCGAGTTTAAATCAGTCGGATCCTTGTTTTTTCCATTTTTTTTTTTGGCTGCTATGCTACAGTCTGTCTAAGGCTACATGCACATTTAAAAGGAAAAAATCCTCTTTTGTTAGGAAAAAATATAGAAAAGATATATTTGTTGCAGGAGCCATTTTGTAACGTAATGTTATAAAATGCAGCTTCCAGTTTTACTCTGTAGCCCGCTACGGGTCGCTAAAGCCAAGAACATTTTAATTTTGACTTTGTAGCAACCATAGCAGCAATGATCTGTGCACAGAACTCCCAGAAAACCCCATCCCCTCCCCATGTGGTTAGTTCACTGTTTTCCCAACAAACTCATTGTAACCCCTTCTCCTAAACAGGGGCTACTATGTCAATTTTGTTTTTGGCTGAGACTGGTTGTATAGTTGTTCACCTGGTTTTTCACGAAACGTAACCACTTGCCGACCGCCCGGCGCAGCGTGACAGCGGTAAGGTGGCTCGTTATCGCGAAACGCCGCCTCCTGACGGCGGCCGCGATAACTAGTATTGTGTACCTGACGACGGCCGCGATAACTAGTATTGTGAACATGCGCCGCCGGAGGCGCGCTTGCGCGCTCTCTGTGTTCAGGGGGGGCCAGGGAGCGGGTAGGGCGGACTACCCGCGATGGCCCCCCCGCAGTGAGAGAATGGAGGTCCGTGTAAGTAAACACGGATCTCCGTTCTCATAGAGGGGGTAGGGCGGTGATCACAGGCTTCCTGTATGTGGAAGCCGTGATCATCCCCTTTCCCGAGCCAGGGCAGCCCACACACAGTTAGAACACGCCCAGGGAGCACAGTTAACCCTTAGAGCGCCCCCTGCAGGTTAACCCCTTCACTGCCAATGACATTTACACAGTAATCAGTGCATTTTTATAGCACTGATCGCTGTATAAATGCCAATGGTCCCAAAAAAGTGTCTAAATGGTCCGACATGTCCGCTCCAATATCGCAGTATCGCTAAAAATCGCAGATCATCATCATTACTAGTAAAAAATAAACAATAAATAAAAACCCCAGAAATGAATTCTCATCATCCGTAAACGCGGCAACTTTTGCGCAAACCAATCAATAAATGCAGATTGCGATTTTTTTTTACCAAAAATATGAGGAAGAATATAAATCGTCCGAAACCGATGAAAAAAGATGTTTTTTTTATATATTTTTTTTGGATTTGTATTTTAGCAAAAAGTAAGAAATTTGTTTGTTTTTTGCAAAATTGTCACTCTTCTTTTGTTTATAGCGGCCATCAGAAATGACGCAGAGGTGGTCAAATACCACCAAAAGAAAGCTCTATTTGTGGGGAAAAAAGGATGCAAATTTTGTTTGGGTACAACGTCGCACAACCGCGCAATTGTTAGTTAAAGCAACGCAGTGCCGAATCGCAAAAAGTGCTCTGGTTCTAAAGTGGGAAATCCTTCCGGGGATAAAGTGGTTAAGTTGGATTGTAATTTTTCACTGTCGTCAGTAGATGTCACTGGTATCACTGATCATAGTATGAAATTTCCAAACAAAATTAAATGATATATATTTATACTTCCTTTAGCCAATCCAGTACGAGGTGTATGCCACTGGTGCATGTTGGGGGAGGAAATAAATATCGGGGACAGGCCATGTGCTTTTTCTCTCTCCCTGGGCTGAGGACTGGGGAGGGGCTACTGGATGGAGCCCTGCTGTTAGGCCCAATAGCCTGTTTTGGGGACTAACGTGTGCTGAAGTGGTCCGGAAGATGCCCTGCCTGGTCTGAAGGAAGGAGCAAACCCAGGGGAGGCCCCTTGCAGGAGAGAGCCAAGAAGAAGGTTGGTCTCTCAGAAGGACCTGATGACTCACTTTCAATTTGGGAACTTGTTTTCAGTGTTGTCGGGTCCGCTTAAATGTTCTAACACTGTGAAGCTGGGCATTGATCTGGATCTGGAGAGTCTGTAAGTCAGTGTTAATTTTGTCTACTAAAACGGACTAAAACATTTTAGTCGACTAACTAGTTGACTAAAATACGACTAAAACTTTTTAGTTGATTTTTAGTTGACTAAAATAGTTTTTATAAACTTTTTATAATAGTTTTTTTTAAAAAATAATAGTTTTTTTATAATAGATTTATAATAATAATAATTTATATATATATCATTTATAAACATTTTTATAATAGTTTTTTTTAAAAAAAATAATAGTTTTTAGTTGACTAAAATATGACTAAAACTAAAACAATTGAGATGACTAAAATACTACCAAAACTGAAATGGCATTTTAGTCAAAAGACTAAAACTAAAACTAAATTTGACATCAAAATGAACACTGGTCTGTAGTGCATGTTCATACCTGAATGCCATAAATAATAACATATTCTATTTTTCACTCCAGCAGTATATAATGAGTTTGGAAATTCTAGAGAAATGCTTAAATAATGCATTACAATGTAACTACACCCATTCGATTTTAGACAACTGAAATGAGTTTTAGTCGACTAAAATGTACTGGAGATTTAGTCTACTAAATACGACTAAAACAAAAACAATTGAGATGACTAAAATATGACTAAAACTAAAATGCCATTTTAGTCCCAAGACTAAGACTAAAACTAGATCAAAATTTGCTACCAAAATTAACACTGCTGTAAGTGATCTGCTATGGTGTCTGGGACCCCTAATCCTCATCTCTTTAGCCGCCCTGCAAAAAAACTTTCAAAATAATTTTCTTTCCCAATGAGCACTAATGTGAGTGTAGCGCCCTCCTAGTTTGGGTACTAGAGAGTGTATATAGTTTTTGGCTCTATCTGCTTAACAGTAAAGCTGACAGGTAAATTTATATGCTGTCTGCTTATTAGAGAGCCTTGATTTGAGTAAGGTCTGCTCAGTGTGCTCTGGTGCTGTTTCATGTGGTCTGGAGATTGTTTTACCCTGTCCAGTAGTATGGGATTGTTTTACCCTGTCCAGTAGTATGGGTCCCTATTGGACAGAGGGAGAAAACCTCAGCCAGTGACAGCAGGTGTATTTGGAGGTGGTTCTGACCAGCTAGCAGGGGAGGCACCCCACTGCATCTTGGGTGAACACCTTCATATAAAAGGGAGCACATGGGCTCAAGGTTAGGAGTTCCAGCCCACCCAAGCCTGAGGGGTGAGGTGTGTGCCCAGCTCCTGGCTGCTGGGCCCGAGAGCCTATCCAGGAGGCTGCCGGCTGCTAGGCCTAGTCGAGGCCTATCCGGATGCTGAAGCTGCAACCCACAGTTCATTGAAAGCTGACAGAGGGAGGATGTCCTTGGATTCGGTCTGATACTGCAGTGACAAAGTGTCGCTTGGAGGTTGGCAGAAAGGGCTACCGACTGTCCCAGGGCATGGTGTGAGTACAGATCTGTGAGAGGATCCTTGAGACTGTGTGCTAGAATTTCCCCTGTCCTGATATCAGCTTAATTGGGTGTGCCAGCTAGAAAGGAGACACTGGAGAGTGTCTTGAAGAACAGAGTCCATCTTCTGTCCTTACTGCTTAACAAGGGACCTGTTCTGCTAAAGTCAGCCTGCCATAAAGTGCCTTTGGTAGTCTGCTACACTGAGTTAGAGGAGACACTGGCTGGTGTCCTGAAGAACCAAAGTCCTGCATGTCCTTTGTTTAGAGATGGACTTGTTTCACTGGAGTCAGTCTGCTGTGTGAAGCCACTGACCACCTGCTATACAGAGCCTAGGGAGAATTTGTCCTCAGTTACAGTCAGTTACTTGGAGTATCTCATACCTATCCTTCTCCCATCTAAGTTCAACAATAAAGCATTGAAAAGTCATCCCCTAGACTGGTCATTGGAAACAAGCAGGATTGTGTGTGCACCTGGCTGTGTGAAAATGCCATAGTGACTGGCGGCAAGAATATTCAGAGGGGTCGGGTTTGCTTAAAGGGTTGTACTGTCAAAGTAGTAAAATATATCATCAAATCCAGCCCCTCCTACAGGGGTAAGCGCTACATAAGAGGCATTCTGTTAACCACGTCCCTACCGTGTTATAGCCAAAAGACAGCTACAGCGTGGCTCTGTTGTTCCAGGAGGGCGTCCATGGATGTACTGCCCGAACCATGCCCCTCGTACATCCCCTGGGGCGCAATCAAAATGTTCTGTATTTTTTTTGTTTGTTTAGCAAAAAAAAATAAAAAACCCAGTGACGATTAAATACCCCCAAAAAGAAAGCTTTATCTGTCTCAAAAAATGATAAAAATGTCATAAGGGTACAGTGCTGCATGACCGCGCAATTGTCATTCAAAGTGCAACAGCACTGAAAGCTGAAAATTGGACTGGGTAGGAAGGGGATATAAGGGTCCAGTAAGCAAGTGGTTAAATGACTACCAATGTAGGGAATTATTTCCTCAATGACCATGAGTAAAAGGAACCCTTCTCTCAATGACCACCAATCCAAGGAGTTCCTTCTCCACTGGCCACCAACATGAGGGGGCATTTTTCCACTGACTGTTGATGAAATGTACAATACAATTGACAGAGAAATTGTACTACTTGTCTGAAAATAATGTCATTAATGGCAGCTGTAAGTGTCAAATACACTAAGAATGCAATATTTATTTTTTTATGTATTCTCAAATTTACATTAATGTACCGTGAGCTGTAGATATAGTAATTGTTAGCAGAGGTTCAATGATAACCCGACCGTTATTGCAAGGGTTTCTCAATGTTGAAAAGGTTGGGAAAGGCTGCCCTAGTCTAAAGCTGGCCATACATGGATTGAAATTTGGACGGTTCAGCAGGAACTGACGAATTTCTATTCATGGGTGGTCATTCTTGTTCAGGAGAAGTTGTAGTGATCAACTCCTCCTGCATGGGACTGTTGGTATATGTTCATTAGAGTCCCACTGCCAGACTATAATAGCGTGCTGGGAGGATTCCCCAATCCACCTAGAATGTGTGGATGGAGGAATCAGTTCAGCTGGCTGATGAAAGAAAAAGTGATCCATCTATGGCCAGCTTAAGACCTTTATGTTCTTTCCACAAAGCCAAGCTTAAAGTGGTTGTCTACTCAAGGGAAATAACCTGCAAGGCAAAGGCATAATGAGCTAGTATGCACCGCATACTAGCCCATTATGAAATACTTACCTTAGAATGAAGCTCCCGCAGGGCTGCCCGGTCCCTGCAGAGGGAGCAGACATCTTCGCAGTGTGGCTTCTTCCGGGTTCGTGGCTCCGGCGCTGTGAGTGGTCGGAGTCACGAGATGTCACTCCCACGCATGCGCGCTGGAGCCCATCTTTGCGGGCGGACTTTCCGGCAGGGTCCGGCACTATGCAAGGGCCTTCGCTGGGCCATCACTGTGCATGCGCCGTGATGTCAGTGGCTGCAATGCAAGTGGGATATCTACTAAACCATAGAGGTTTAGGAGATATTAATTTTACTTACAGGTAAGCCTTATTATAGGCTTAACAAGCGGCGCCCCACTAAGTGCAGTAGAGGGTTAAAAACAACCAATTTATTAAAATTGCACTTACAAGAGAGAAGTGTATTTCAAGCATGTACAGAGTCCAGGTGTCCCAGTCTGGATGGTCCGTGTGCTGGGGGTCCCGCCTTCACATGTGTCTGGTCGCTCCGGTGGGTTCCGAGGCTCCGGGCAGGTGGGAGAGAGAAGCCTCAGAACCCATCGGAGCGACCACTTCTCTCTTGTAAGTGCAATTTTAATAAATTGGTTGTTTTTAACCCTCTACTGCACTTAGTGGTGCGCCGCTTGTCTTTTCTGTTTACTGCCAACAGAGTCACTTCTGCTCCGTCAGCTGGCTGCCCCACAGATGTCTCTGCATACCCCTTGTTGGATGCATGCAACACCTCCCCCCCCTCCGATCCTGCGCCTGGCTCCGCAGTACCTCCAGGGACACCTGCAAGCGCTACATCTCCCCCCTTATTATAGGCTTACCTGTAGGTAAAAAACACTTTTTTGGGTAGACAACCGCTTCAAAGGCTAAATTCACCTTTTTTTCTCTAAATTCCAGCTCCCCTATGTATCAACATAGCATTAATGTACTTATTTTGCAAAAATAAAACAGCTTTCTATTTATTATATACACGCTTACCTCACACTCTTCATGGATGTTTAAGAGCACTGCTCCATTGCTTCTGCATTACTTCCTGGGCAGACTTTAGGTCATCATGATACAGGAAGGAGTTCACCAGCTGAAGGTAGATGATGCAGGGTGTGTGCTAGTGAAATCAGCTGGTCAACTCCTTCCTGTGTCATGACCTAAAGTTTGTTCAGCAAGTAAGACAGAAGTAATGGAGCAGTGTTTTAACCACTTACTGCCCGCCATATAACAATATGATGGCCGCAAAGTGGTTTCATTATGATGACTGTCATATGACATCCAGCAGGATAAGCCGCTCATACGGCCGACGGGGGCGCACAGCACGGCGATCGGTGGTGCGACAGTGTCGTTGTGACACACCGCATCTCCAATCTTGGTAAAGAGCCTATGCTGTAGGCTCTTTACCATGTGATCAGCTGTGTCCAATCACAGCTGGTCACATTGTAACCAGGAAGTGCTGGTAATTAGCTTTCCCCTATTCCTGCTGACAAGGCGCAGGTAGAGGAGAGCCGATCAACTGTTCTCCTAACAGGGGGGGGGGGGTCTGTGCTGAAAATCAGCGCATTAATTATCAGTGCAGACCCACCAAGGATGCCCACTAGAGCCCACCAGGGATGCCCACACATGCCCACCAGGGATGCCCACCCATGAATATCAGGGATGCCCACCCATGACCACCAGGGATGAAAATCAGTGCCCATTAGGGGTGCCAATAAGTGCCCATTAGAGATGCCAATCAGTGCCCATTAGAGGTGCCAGTCAGTGCCCATTAGCTATGCCAATCAGTGCCCATCAATAATGCCTGCCAGTGCCTCCTCATCAGTGCTGCCTATCAGTGCCATCTATCAGTGCCTATCAGTGCCACCCATCAGTACCATCTATAAGTGCCCATCAGTGTGCTCTATCAGTGCTGAACAGTGTCGCATATCAGTGCCCATCAATGCCACCTATGAGTGCCCATCAGTGACGCCCATCAATGCTCATCAGTGCTGCATATCAGTGCCACCTATCAGTGCCCGTCAGTGCTGCATATTAGTGCCTCATCATCAGTGCCACCTCATCAGTGCCCATCAGTGCCACCTTATCAGTGCCCGTTACTGCAGCCTCATCGGTGCCAATCACTGAAGGAGAAAACTTACTTATTTCCCAAATTTTATAACAGAAACAAAGAAACTTTTTTTTTTAATTTTCAATCATTTTTTTATTTGTTTAGCAAAAAATAAAATACCCAGTGGTGATCAAATACCACCAAAAGAAAGCTCTATTTGTGAGGAAAATTCGCCAAATCTTGTTTGGGTACAGCGTTGCATGACCGTGTAATTGTCATTAAAAATGCGACAGAGCTGAAGGCTGAAAACTGGCCTGGGTGGAAGGGGGGGAGTGGCGCCCAGTATTAAAGTGGTTAAATAGCCATAAAGACAGTGAATTAAGTGTGTGAAGAATAAATCGAAAGCTGTTTTAGTTTTGCAAAAGAAGTACATTAATGCTATTTTAGTACATACGGGAGCTGGAATTTAGAAAAGAAAAAGTGAACAAAGGTAAACTTAGCCTTTTTACGGGCATTTTTTGCGATACGGCACTGCTTTGCTTTAACTGACAATTGCACGGTCGTGCATCATTGTACCCAAACAAAATTGACGTCCTTTTTTCCCCACAAATAGAGCTTTCTTTTGGTGGTATTTGATCACCTCTGCGGGTTTTATTTTTTGCGCTATAAACAAAAAGAGCGACAATTTTTTTTACTTTCTGCTATAATACATATCCAATAAAAAAAAATATAAAAAAATGTATTCATTAGTTTAGGCTGATGTATATTCTTCTACATATTTTTGATTAAAAAAAAATCGCAATAGGTGTATATTGATTGGTTTGCGCAAAAGTTATCACGTCTAAAACTATGGGATAGATTTATGGACTTTTATTTATTTTATTTTTTTTTACTGGTAATGGCAGTGATCTGAGATTTTTAGCGGGGCTGCTACATTGCGGTGGACAAATCTAATCCCGAGTGACACTTTTTGGGGACCAGTGACATTATTACATTGATCAATGTTATAAAAATGCACTGATCAATGTATAAATGACACTGGCAGGGAAGGGGTTACAGCGGTTCTATCCTCCCAATATAGGTAAGCCTATAATAAGGCTTACCTGTAGGTAAAATAAATATCTCCTAAACCTGTACGGTTTTCCTCCTGCAAGCAGCCGCTGACGTGCCGGGAATTGCTGGCACTGAGGATTCCCGTGCGCATGCACGGGAGTGAGGTCTCGCGGCTCCGGCCACTCACAGCGTGGGAGCCGCATACCCGGAAGGAACATTTGAGGGAAGATGTCCGCTCCCTCAAAGGGGACCAAGCAGCCCTGATGGATCTTCGTTCCAAGGTGGGTATTTCACAATGAGCTGGTATGTGGTGCATACTAGCTCATTAAGCCTTTGCCTTACAGTTTTTTTTTCCCCAGGGATACAACTGCTTTAACTCTAGGGGGCGATCAAAGGGTTCCCTGGGTGTGTTCTAACTGTGGGGAGGGTGCCGGTGGGCTGGCAGGCATCTGACAGAGATCGCTGTTCCCGAAGACTGGGAACAGAAGATCTCGGTGTTTTCCCCTGTCAGAACGGGGATCCGCCTTGTTTACATAGGTAGATCCCCATTCTTCTTCTGTACAAGGCGATCACGGATCGCCAGCGGACATTGACATCTCTCATGCACGGACCGCCATACAGCTACGGCGATTTGCAGAGGAGAGCCGACCAGCCGCCATATGACAATGGCGGCTAGTCTGCTAGTGGTTAAGCTGGCCATACACTAGTAGAATTTCATTTGAAATGTTTAATTTTAAGAACGTTCCTTTGATTTTTGAATCTTTAGTAGGGTCAAATCGAGGCTGATTTTCGACCACAATGAGTTCAGAGGAACAGGATGGAAAATTGTTCTCGAATGAACTAATTTCTAACAGCGAAGGTGGTTTTCATTTGGGAAATCCGAATGTTAAAAGCAAATTTAAATTTTGAAGTATTTTCAAACCACACAGGTCAATTCATCAAATGTGCTTAGAATTTCAGTAGGAATGTTCATGCGGACGCTAGTTAAAAATCTACTAGTGTATGGCCAGCAAGTTTCACCCATCGAGGGAATTTGCCACAAACCCCTTCCCATATCTGACAACATTTGTCTAGTTTTTAGTGCCACTGCCCACATATAATGGAAGTAAAGATACCATAGCTTTTCCTGAAAAGACATCAGTTAAGGATCTCCATGGCCTGTTTAAATATACATGTTACATGTCTCCCTGTAAACGCCTACGCTTTAAACGCAGCAGCACAGAAGTGTTCATAATTACACAGCTTTCCGATAAATACAGAGCTTTATGACAGATCACACAAGCCTCTTTGAAAGGTTTTATCCTGTGCCATGCTGATGTTAAGTGTAAGTATATTTATGTCTGATGCTGTCATTTCATAATTAAGTTAAAGTCAGATGAGAATTTTTTTATCTGGGTTCATCTTCACACTGCGCGCAAATTACTTCTAGGCGGAAGGAAGCTTGCTAAAACTTAACAATTCGAAACACCAGGGATAATAAATTCCAGCTGTAAAATCCTTTGCTAGAAGTCTTTAAAGAGAAAGCTATATCAGCGCTAAATCAGAATGCGGAGGGCAGAAGAAGAGCAAGAATACATATAGTTGTGTCATTGGGAACATTTATGAAAATAAGTAGAAATAAAAAATGTCCGTGAATGACGAGGGTTGAAAAAAAAATACCAATGTCTCTGACTTATGCTTACATTGAACAATTGTATATAGAGTCACGCTAAAAATACCAGTGAACAAAATATATATAAAAAAAAAATAGATACCGTATATACTCGTGTATATGTCGACCTGTGTATAAGCCGACCGCCCTACTTTTGCCCAAAAAATATGGCAAAAGTTATTGACCCGCGTATAAGCCTAGGGTGTGAAATGCAGCAGCCGGAACACAGGGACAGGGAGCCAGAACACAGGGATTTTAGCCAGGACACAGGGATTTTAGCCAGAACACAGGGATATTAATGCCAGAACACAGGGATATTAATGCCAGAACACAGGGATATTAATGCCAGAACACAGGGATATTAATGCATATTAATGCCAGGACACAGGGATATTAATGCCAGGACACAGGGATATTAATGCCAGGACACAGGGATTTTAGCCAGGACACAGAGACTGTAGCCAGAACACATAAGGGATGAGTAAGGTAGTTTAATTTCACATTAAACAGAGCTGTGCTGCTTCTAAGAGCCGTTCTGTGCTTGTAACTGTGACTAATCACATTGGAATGTAGAGAATGCTGAGAGAGAGCTACAGCTCTTCATGGAGATCAGGAGGTGGGCGGGACTGAACAGCTAACATCAGCTTGTCCCGCCCACCTGCCGACATCAAGCTGAGAATCTGACACCTCTCTCAGCATTCTCTACATTCCAATGTGATTAGTCACACTTACAAGCACAGAACGGCTCTTAGAAGCAGCGCGGCTCTGTTTAATGTGAAACTACTGATCACCACAGACACTGACTCGGGTATAAGTCGAGGGGGGTCTTTTTTAGCACAAAAACACCCCCGAAAAACTTGACTTATACCCGAGCATATATGGTAAATGAAATAAAAAGTCCAATATGAAAAGAATCCTTCCTATGATATCCACACCATCCGTCACCATAAAGTATGTGATTCTTAAGTGCTTGCTTAGACATATGCTTACATTGACCTTAAGTACAGCCCGCTGTTAATTTACTGGTCATTTTTTGGTCATTTGCTATACAAAGACATTTCCTATTGAGCTGCAGTATCTTGACTTCTCCATTATGTGGCTTTTTGGTTTCTATTTGTTGATGTACAAATTTTGGCTATAACAACCGGGCCTTCAGTCCTTTAGGCTGGCTACATTATACAATTTTCTTATTCGATTTCCTTTAGATTTACCCTCAACCATGTAGTGCAAGGGCCTGCTCGACTGCATACAAATTAAAAAATGTTTTGGTTTGAGGTCATATTATATAGTTTTGGTAAATCTAAAGGAAAATTGTATAATGTATAGCCAGCCTTAGATTACAGGGTGGTCCTCCTGTGCAGAACCGTGTATACATACATGACATCATCTATGATGAACCGCGTAGGGCAGAGCAAGGACGTGCAACGTAAGAACTTGCTGCGCATGTGCGATTATATCGTGGCCATTTTGGAACCTGGCGCTGGGATGTTTTTAGCTGTTTGTGGAGTAATCATTGGCACGCTGTATATGATTGACTTGTAATTGCATTACCTTTTAACCACTTGACAACTGGGCACTTAAACCCCCTTCCTAACCAGACCAATTTTCAGCTTTCAGTGCTCTCACACTTTGAATGACAATTACTCAGTCATACTACACTGCCCAAATGAAATTTTCGTCCTTTTTTTCACACAAATAGAGCTTTCTTTTGGTGGTATTTAATCACCACTGGGGTGTTTATTTTTTGAGCAATAAATGGAAAAATACCGAACTTTTTGTAAAAAAATGCATTTTTCTTTATTTCTGTTATAACATTTTGCAAATTAGTAATTTTTCTTTGTAAATTTTGGCCAAAATTTATACTGCTATATGTCTTTGGTAAAAATAACCCAAATTAGTGTATATTATTTGGTCTTTGTGAAAGTTATAGAGTCTACAATCTATGGTGCCAATCACTGAAAATTTATCACACCTGATGTACTGATGGCCTATCTCATTTCTTGAGGCCCTAACAAGACAGGAAAG
Source organism: Glandirana rugosa (assembly GCA_018402905.1). Lineage (NCBI taxonomy): Eukaryota > Metazoa > Chordata > Amphibia > Anura > Ranidae > Glandirana > Glandirana rugosa. The sequence continues at coordinate 499,137 of BLSH010450807.1, read as the reverse complement.
TACAAATACCCCCCAAATGACCCCTTTTTGGAAAGTAGACAGTCCAACGTATTTAGTAAGAGGCATGGCGAGTTTTTTGAAGTTGTCATTTTTTCCCACAATTCTTTGCAAAGTGAAGATTTTTTTTCAGTTTTTTTTTTCCACAATATTGTCATATTAACATGTTATTTCTCACACCCAGCATATGCATACCACCAATTACACCCCAAAACACATTCTGCTACTCCTCCTGAGTATGGTGATACCACATGTGTGAGAGTAATACGGAGTACCTTATATGCAACCCCACAAATGAAAGGTTTTACCCCAGTAAAAAACCCGCAAAGGTAACGGGACCACGAGGTCCAGGAAGTTTTCACGTTCTCCATCAGTCCTTTAATATACACATTAAATACAGGAATCTTGCGGACTACCGCGAGGGACGTACAATCCGGAGACATACACCGGTCCGACACATTTTCAGAGTGTGTACACCATAGTGGTATGAGTCCTCCTCATCGTCTTACACAAAACCCCACATTAACCACCATACGTATACGACCCACACTCTTTATTGTACAATTATACTGTTATAACACCTTTTTTTTTT
>BLSH010450807.1:486675-496756 GCA_018402905.1 Glandirana rugosa | reverse complement strand
AGTGAACACGGATGGGTGAGCATGGATGCATGGGTGACGGATGGGTGAGCACAGATGCATGGCTGACGGATGGGTGAGCACAGATGCATGGCTGACGGATGGGTGAGCACGGATGCATGGGTGACGGATGAGTGAGCACGGATGCATGGGTGACGGATGGGTGAGCACGGATGCATGGGTGGGCACGGATGGGTGGGCATGGATGTATGGGTGACGATGGGTGGGTATGGATGTATGGGTGACAGATGGGTGGGCATGTATGTATGGGTGACAGATGGGTGGGCATGTATGTGTATGGGCATGTGTATGGGTGATGAGGGGGGTCCCTGCCTGTCACATAGCGGTGCTGTGGGCACTTCAGATCCTGCCCACAGCACCGCTGCATCTCCTCTCTGCCCCCTCTCCCCCCTCCCCTGTCACACTGCACCGATCGGTGCGGAGAGGGGGGAGTCAAGCCGGAACTTCCGCCGGCTTGTTTACATGTGATGCTCCGTCATTTGACGGAGCGATCACATGGTAAACGGCCGCTCCAAGCGGCCATTTACCGTGATCCGTGATGCGCTGGGTCTCACAGACCCGGCAGTCACGGATGCTCCCAGGTGCGCGCCCCAGGGGGCGCGCGGGAGCGCGATTGTGGGAGGACGTTATATAAAGTCCTCCCACAACAATGAGTGCCACTTGCCGACGTGTATCTACTATACACGGTCGGCAAGTGGTTAATAAATATTTTATATGCAGAACTTCACTATGGTTGCCCTGTTTTCCTTTACCCATGCTACAGTGCACTCTATGGATCTAACCTGTTGAGTTTCTACCCGTATCGGCTGGGAGATCGAGATTGGAGGTTTATGGTGTTTTAAAGTATTTGTTACACTAAGAAAAATGGATCCTGTTCCTCCTGTTCCTTAAAGCAGTGGTTCTCAACCTCAGTCCTTAAGTACCCCCAACAGGCCATGTTTTGGGAACTTTCCGTAGATAAAATAGCTCTTATTAATGCCATGTCATTGATATTAATTTAAAGCGGTTGTGCAAAGTAAAGGAAAAACCTGAAAAAATGGCTCGTTGGGGGTACTTGAGGACTGAGGTTGAGAACCACTGCCTTAAAGTATGAATAACAGCACAGTGTTGGGCTGTGTATATTGGCTCCTTCTATCACCTGAAATACCTGGCTGATCCTGCCTGGTTCTGCCCACCCCTCTGTAAACTGACCACAGTTTATCATGGCTGCTGAGCCCTTATACCGTGGTCAGTTTATGTGCCTCCATCATCCGCAGCTCTCCTCTCTGCTCTTCTGTGTCCTTTTCTGTCCTCCTCCTCCCTCCCCTCCCTGCCTGTCAGCTTTGTCCACTCCACGATCCTCCCTTCTTGCTGCTATCATATCTGTAAGCATGCCATCTGCTCTGTTAAATAACATTATGTGTCCCTGTGTTTGTGTTGTATAAAAAAAGATGCTGATTCCTACCTATCAGAGCGTCTCCCGGCACTCACGTGACTCCTCGGCTCTCTCTCCTCTCTCTTCCCTGATGTCAGCGGGAGTTCTCGGCCCCTTGCACTATAGCTGTCAGTTGGGGAGAGGAGAAAGCCGAGGAGTGATGAGAGCGTCGGCAGATGCTCTGATATAGGTAGGAATCTGCATCTTTTTTTATACAGCACAGACACAGAGACACATAATGTCAATTAACAGAGCGGATGGCATGCTTACACTATAGTGGCTTAATAATCACTTTAAAGCCCATATTGACTGGTCAAACACTTCTGGTAAGCCTCCCTTTTTTACTGCACCAGGGTGGCATGACCTCTATCCATTCGGGGAATTTGGATTCTTTCCACTACTACTTTGAAGACGCTCTATTGTCCATCTCATGAACTGTCCCTTTTGGGTCTGCGGACCTCTGCATTTGCACTAATTTGCACTTTTGCAACTTTGGACTGTTATGCACTGGAACTTTATCGCACTATGTGAATTGATTGCTTTTTAATCACAAGGTCCTATATATACAGTATCTCACAAAAGTGAGTACACCCCTCACATTTTTGTAAATATTTTATTCTATCTTTTCATGTTACAACACTGAAGAAATGACACTTTGCTACAATGTAAAGTAGTGAGTGTGCAGCTTGTATAACAGTGTAAATTTGCTGTCCCCTCAAAATAACTCAACACACCGCCATTAATGTCTAAACAGCTGGCAACAAAAGCAAGTACACCCCTAAGTGAAAATGTCCAAATTGGGTCCAAAGTGTCAATATTTTGTGTGGCCACCATTGTTTTCCAGCACTGCCTTAACCCTCTTGGGCATGGAGTTCACCAGAGCTTTAGGCTCCATGCACACTGAAGCTGATAAACAACCATTTATTGTCGTTTGGGCGTTTTTTTTAACAGCCCATGAATGCCCTTTTATGTTATCCTATGTGTCCATGCACACATGGACATTTATTGTCGTTTAACAGCAATGACATTTATGGGCTGTTATCTGAACGCCCTGAATTGGCGTTCAAGAGTCGTTCTTCTGACCACAAAAAATGCTGGAAGCTTAAAAACGCTCAAAAACGTTGCTCACCAGCATTTTTGGTTATTTTGGATCTATTGAAAAAAAAAAAAAAACAAGAAACGCTGACACTCAAAAACGCTCAAAAATGCTAGTGCATTAACGCTGATAAAAGCTGAAAGGCTCACTACAAAGCTACTGACGGTTTTTTTAATGTCCAGTGTGCATGGAGCCTTACAGGTTATCACTGGAGTCCTCTTCCACTCCTCCATGATGACATCACAGAGCTGGTGGATGTTAGAGACCTTGCGCTCCTCCACCTTCCATTTGAGGATTCCCCACAGATGCTCAATAGGGTTTAGGTCTGGAGACATGCTTGGCCAGTCCATCACCTTTACCCTCAGCTTCTTTAGCAGGGCAGTGATCGTCTTGGTGGTGTGTTTGGGATCGTTATCATGTTGGAATACTGCCCTGCGGCTCAGTAATCAGGCTCTGCTTCAGTATGTCACAGTACATGTTGGCATTCATGGTTCCCTCAATGAAGCTCCCCAGCGCCGGCAGCACTTATGCAGCCCCAGACCATGACACTCCCACCACCATGCTTGACTGTAGTGCCTTCTCCAGGCACAGAGACACCCTTAAAGAAAGAGACATTACAATTTATGGGATTGATGACAATAAAGCACAACTTTGTAATATCAAGGTGAGAGTTCTGAGAGCACGAGTGGGGGTCACACAAGCGGAGAAGCCCCTTTGGCGGAGTGTGAGAGACCCACCAGACCGGCTCCAGCTGCACATTTTGAGCACCTTATTGAGCTATTGAATCACTTTTGGAGCACATAGTCACTTTATGACTGATTAATTGGGACTATTATACACAGAAGGATTATTTATATTGAGTCACTTTATGGTTTAGTTATCCCAGATCACTATTAACTTAAGGAATCGTGTTGTACGAACTTTACCATTACACGGTTATACTGTAGATTTATATGAATTTTTGCACGGAGGCACTTTATATTGGACGCTCTGTATTTTGATTATTTGTAGTGATGTGGCACATATATTATTTTGGCACATTATCAATATACTGATTGCACAGTATCACCCGTTTCTAACTTGTTCTCTATACTGTGATACTTTTCCGAGGTATTGTGCTAGCAGATTAGCTTACATACTGGGGTGGCTTTAAGCGCATACATTTTTTCCTCTTGTAAAATGTTTTTATACGCGATTCTGCACTCACACCCCCCAGGAGGCACCCGATTCTGCTGTGATTACTTACAGCAACAGCCGATCTGCGGGTGCCTGGCATTGGATGTCCGCCTGCACCCACCGATCGTCAGGCAGAGACACAAAACAGAGCTCTGCCTATATAAACGAGGCAGGGCTCCGTTCTGACAGAGGGGAAGTAATGGATTTTGTGTCCTGCAAAGCAGGAATTAAAATCCATCCCTTCCCTTAGTAAAAGCAGCACATACAGTACACATAAACACTGGCTAGGCACACAGTTAACCCTTTAACCCTTTCACACTAGATGTTAACCCCTTCTTAGCCAGTGTCATTAGTACAGTGGCAGTGCATATTTTTAGCACTGATCACTGTATTAATGTCACTGGTTCCCACAAAGTGTCAAAAGTGTCAGATAGTGTCCAATTGTCCCCCGCTATATTGCAGTCCCGCTATAAGTCGCTGATCACCGCCATTACTAGTATAAAAAAAAAATTCCAGTATATATACCATCGTTTGTAGACACTGTAACTTTTGCAGAAACCAATATGCTTATTGGAATTTTTTTTACCAAAAATATGTAGCAGAACACATATTGGTCTAAATTCATGAAGAAATTAGATTTTTTACATTTTTTATTGGATATGTTTTATAGAGGAAAGTAAAAAATATTGTTTTTTTATTTTCGAAATGATCTGCAATTTCTTTTTTTATAGCGCAAAAAAAGAAGCAGTTGTGATCAAAAACCACCAAAAGAGAGCTCTATCTGTCGGAAAAAAATGCCAAAAAATGTATTTGGGTACAGCGTTGCGTGACCGCACCATGACCGAACCATTGTCAATTAAAGTATCGCAGTATCACAAAAAATGGCCTGGTCATAAAGGGGGGTAAATCTTAGGTCAAGTGGTTAAATGCACAGTGATATGTGGTGATTAGACTCAATGTGGTAGATGCATTTGTAAGTGATATTGTGTCAGTCTGAACTGTATTTTACTTTCCTCCCCTTGATCCCTTTTTCCCCTTCACTACAAGTAAATCCCCCCATTTTTTATTTTCTATCATTGCACTTTCTGGCCCAACCCCATCCTCCATTCTCATCTATGCTGTGTTTTCAGTGCCTCATGGGATATGCACCTCACTTTTCTCATCAGCTTCTATACATGGAAGGAGGAGGGATGACCTGGTAGTCTATTTTTTGGGAATGGGGGTTTGAGTAGGGGCAGCTGCCTGAACCCCAAAGAGGCAGCCTATTCACAATGACACCATTGAAGAAGATAGTGGCACGGGGCACTGGGTGGTGAAAGCAGAGAAGCTGATCACAGCAGGTCAATGCTGGACTTGATAAGCAGGTGAGTATGTGATTTGAGGAGGGGTGGCCTGGTGGTGCGTTTTTAGTGAAGGGGGGTTGGAATGGGGGCGACTGCCTGAATCCAGGAGAGGCACCCTGACATCATCGGATCCCTACCGGGTGGGTGAGTATGTGATTTGAGGAGGGGTGGCCTGGTGGTGCATCTTTGGAGAAGGGGGGGGGGCACTTGGGGTTGGGACATCTCCCCTGAATCCAGAAGTGGCAGCCCCCTCCCAATAATGCCATGGAAAAAAATAAGGGCACAGGATCCCTGCTGAGTGGGTGAGTATGTGATTTGAGGAGAGGTGGCCTGGGGGTTTCGATTTGGGGTGTAGGGTGCTCCCTTGATTCCAGAAGAGGCAGCCCCCTCCCAATAACACCATGGAAGAAGATGAAGGCACGGGATCTCTGCCAGGTGGTTGAGTATGTGATTTTAGGAGGGGTGGCCTGGTGGTACGTTTTCAAGGAAGGGTGGTGATTTGGGGTGGGGGCAGCTCCCCTGAATCCAGAAGACGCAGCCCCCTCCCAATAACGCCATGGAAGAAGACGGAGGTACGGGATCCCTGCCAGGAGGGTGAGTATATGATTTGAGCAGGGGTAGCCTGGTGGTGCATTTTCAGGGGGCATTTGGAGTGGGCGCAGTTCCCCTGAATCCAGAAGAGGCATCCTCACAATAACACCATGGAATAAGATGGAGGCACAGGATCACTGACAGGTAGGTGAGTATGTGATTTGCGGGGGGGTGGCCTGGTGGTGCGTGTTTGGGGAAGGAGGGGCAATTTGGGGTAGGGGCAGCTCCTCTGAATCCAGAAGAGGCAACACTATGTTAGAAGATGGAGGCTTGAGATCCCTGCCGGGTGGGTGAGCATTTGATCTGAGGACAACCCAGGAATAGGTAAGGGGGTCATAAATAAATAAATGGAGGGTGAGTGTGAAGTTCCTCTTTCAGTGCAACAATGACACGCGTATCTGAAAAAAGAGCATCAAAATAGCAATCGTTTCCCTTTAAGCAATTTCTGTACAATGAAATGGTATTGATCCATGATTCCAGGGAAACACTGCTATGGGTTATCAATAAAAAAATAAAAAAAAAACATTTCCGTGATTAATGGATGACATTGACCCCGGGGACGTCACCTCTGCTGCTGCTGTTTTATGACACGCCAAGCTGTGTTTGATTTAACACTCATTCGTCTTTAAAGTGGATCCAAGCTCTCTACTAATCAGCCAATTACCTTTTATTTTCCCTGATTACCTTTTTCGAATTGATGATGTCAGACTCCGCTGCAGTTTACAGGGCAGACCCTAATAACCAGGGAAGCTCTCACCGGCATCCATTTAAAATGAAGCTGACAGGGGACATAAAGAAGGCCATTATCAGACCCTCTTTAGCACGGCGATAATTTGAAGGCGGCCTGACCTGCTGTGTCACCTTTTTTAATACTTAAACATATTTTTGCTGCTTGCCATTACTCATTTTCAATTAAATTCTCCATAAAAATGTTCCTATTCACCTGGAATCTGCAGCGATCAATGAGAGATGTGATATACGGAGCTGTGGTCGTAATTCCTCACTAACTGCAGCTGTGGGAGCCTTAAAAGATAAGGCCTGACAATATGGAATAACAGTTAGAGAAGGGGGCTGCGTTCAGCTGCCTGTACTCCCAATATGCCTCTTTTTCTAATTGGTCATGTGCGGAGTCTGGCTGTCTTTAATATATTTATATTTTATATTTTTGCAGCATAATCAATACTTGAATGATCAGTCTACAGGGCCGGGACAAGGGGTGGGCAGGAGGGGCGGCTGGCCTGTGTACTGTAGTATCATGTGAAGAGGGTGTGGAGTGCTGCAAGAAGATTGCGCTGTAAGGGGGGATTTGGGGGACAGCAGGAGGGAAAGTATTGTTTTAGGATTGGAAATGGGGGGGGGGGGGGTAAATGTGCTAAGAGTTGTGATTTAGTGGGATTTGTGTTGGGAAGAGGGATGGGGGAAGAAGATTAGTCCTAGGAGGGGGGATTGGGGGGAATTTGTGGTGGTAGGCAGGGGATTTGGAGTGGGGGGGAGAAGATGTGTACTCAGAGGAGAAACTTTAGGGGTAGAGAAATTGTGATAGGAGGGGTGATTCTTTTTTTTTGGGGGGGGGCATTTGTGCTGGGGGATTTGGGAGATGGGGGGGCAAAGATCTGCACATGGAGGAGGGGGAATTTAGAAGCAGATTAGTGCTTGGGGGGGGGGGGGGATTGCTGACACATAATACATACACATCTTTGGGGGAGGGGGCACAGTTTGACCTGTTCACCCTGGGCAATAGATGGCCTTGTCCTGGCACTGTTCAGGACAAATGGAAAGGTTCGGTCTACCCAATGCTCATTGTTAAATACAGGTGTTTTAAACTGCCTGTTATCTTACCAGAGCTCCTCTTGTAATCCCACGTACAGCAGCACTCAGACTGGAAGAGGGAAGGGCAACACTAGGAGCCAATCAGGTATGATTCATGCATGTGTGCTAACAGGGAACATTCTGATGGGAGTAGGGTGCAGAGAGAACAGAACTTACAGCTTCTTCATTATTCCCTCACAAAATGGAGAGGAAATGGCTAATTGGGCCCAATTTGGACATTTTCACTTAGGGGTGTACTCACTTTTGTGAGATAATGTATTTGTATTCATTTTAAATAATAGTCAAATTTTTGCGCCGTGGTTTTGGATTTACGAGGTTTTGAGCCTTATTTTCTTTTTAAAATATGTGTCTGTAATGTACAGTATATATACATTGCATTTTCCCTTTACTTTATGAAGCAATATATACTCACCTAAGTACCCTCTCCAGGTCTTTTTCCGCAGCTGGTTCAGGAACTGTGAATCCAGTAGATATCAGTCCTTTCCTGTTTCCTGAGTGAACCCCCCTCTCCCTGCCACTGGCTTTCCAAATGGATGGGTCAACGCCATGCAGTCAATGAGAGGGAAAACCAAAGAAGGACCCAAGCATGACGTAAATAGAAGTCCCGGGGCTACAGTCATGTGAAAAAGTAAAAAAGGGCATTAAGATAGGGATTAGTACAGCAGCCGGGGAACCAGCATTTATAAAAGGAAAAGTCAACAATGGTAACCACCATTCTTCTCCATACAGGCTCTTTTTCACATAGAAGCTCTTTATCACTCTTTTCATAAAAAGTCTGCTATATAAAATGTTGTATAACATATAAAGGAGCAGAGGGTGCCAACTAAGTGCAGTATGTAGGAAAAGACTTTATTAAAAATCACAAGTGGCAACTCACGAGATACGTAAGCACAAGAGCATGTAATCCACCCAGAGCGGTTTGCTGTTGAGCCTCAGTGTCTTCAGGAGCCAGGAAGCAGATTCTGCGTAGGACATCAGAAACTAAACTGGAAATCCTGGAGCCACCCTGGAGAGCATGGACTGTGCAAGACCAAGTAATGGCACACCTGGGAGGGCCGCAATCTGGGGAGCCTCTCTACATGTTTCAGAGCCAACTGCTCCTTTTTCAAGCCTGAGGACATGCACATGGGTACACCTGCCTTTACACGCACATGAACTTTAATGGCATCCCAGTCTTAGTCCATAGGGTTCAATATTGAGTTGCCCCACCCTTTGCAGCTATAACAGCTTCAACTCTTCTGGGAAGGCTGTACACAAGGTTTAGGAGTGTCTATGGGAAGGTTTGACCATTCTTCCTGAAGCCCATGTGTGAGGTCAGGCACTGATGTTGGAGAGAAGGCCTGGCTCACAGTCTCCGCTCTAATTCATCCCAAAGGTGTTCTATCAGGTTGAGGGCCAATCAAGTTCCTCCACCCCAAACTCGCTCATCCATGTCTCTATGGACCTTGCTTTGTACACTGGTGCACAGTCTCCTCTCTAATTCATCCCAAAGGTGTTCTATCGGATTGAGGTCAGGACTCTGTGCAGGTCAGTCAAGTTCCTCCACCCCAACCTCACTCATCCATGTCTTTATGGACCTGGCTTTGTGCACTGCTGTGCAGTCATGTTGGAACAGGAAGGGGCCATCTCCAATCTTCCCACAAAGTTGGGAGCATGAAATTGTCCAAAATGTCTTGGTATGCTGATGCCTTAAGAGTTCCCTTCACTGGAACTAAGGGGCCAAGCCCAACCCCTGAAAAACAACCCCATACCATAATCCCCCCTCCACCAAATGATTTGGACCAGTGCACAAAACAAGGCCCATAAAGACATGGATGAGTGAGTTTGGGGTGGAGGAACTGGACAGCTTGGCCTGTTAAAAGAAGTGAAAAAAAAAAGGAAAAACAAAATGCAACCACCAAATTTAAGGTGTTACTAAACCCAGGACCCTGCATTCACTAAATCTGGTCTCCCACAGTACACAGAACATGGAAATGCAATTATTTTAGTAAATATAAATGTCTAAATACTTTTTCTCATCAGCAGTATATAGCAGTATTGTGACTTCTATCAGTTCCCTGTAAAGCCTGCAGGAGGAGTTTTCATACTGCACTGAGCTGACCTATCAGGATCCAGGATCCCTAACCCTATGTCTGCACAGTGATGATTGGCCTTGTGCTGATCACATGCACTCTCCCAAGAAAAAAAAAAACTCTCTAGCAATACACACCCAACTGAGCATGTGCAGCATGACGCCAAAGGCTCTGTCTTATCCGGACCTGTTTTGGAATCAGTGAAAGAAGAGGAGGATCAGAGAAGACAGGATAAAACAGCCTTTTTATACAATGCACCCTTAGGCCTTATTACACACTGATGTTTTTACAGCCGCGTTTTTGAGCTTTTTTTAGAGCTTAAGACACCTCTCAATGTTATTCAATGGCATCATAAACACACACAGATGTTTTTGAGCTGTAACTGGCATAGGCATTTTTAAAGCGGAGTTCCACCCAAAAGTGGAACTTCCGCTTTAAGTGTAGGTAACCCCCTAACATGCCACAATTGGCTTGTAATTTTTTTTGGGGGCGGGGACCCTGTGAAGGAAGTTCACATCTCCCCCCCCCCCCCCCCCCCCCC
>BLSH010450807.1:473748-486665 GCA_018402905.1 Glandirana rugosa | reverse complement strand
ATCTCCCCCCCCCCCCCCCCCCGGTGATCTTCTGGGACACATCACAGGTCCCAGAAGATACACTGGCCATTCACAGTGCTTAGCAGTGAAGCCACGGCCGGGCATCCACACTTGCTATGCCGGCGCCGTGGAGGGGAGGGCGAGAGGATCGATGCATCGGGATGGCCGCATCACTGGACTGTGGGCATAGGTGTGCAAAGCCTATTGCATTAGGGTATGCACCCCAAAGCTCAAACACACATGCATGCGTGTATGTATATATATATGGCCCTGGCACATTGATCTCCCTGGCGGCACAGTGGAAGAGGAATGTGTAAGCACTTCTCTTATGGCAGAGCCGGTAAGAGGGAGATTTTTTCCCATCTCCCCGTTGCTACACAGAGCAATAATGCTAATGCAGACTAGGTGATTAGGGTGTGCCCAGGCACACCCGGCACACCCCTGTGCGCACGCCTATGACTGTGGGACAGGTGAGTAGCCATTTATTAAAAGTCAGCAGCTACAATTTTTGTAGCTGCTGACTTTTAAATGGGTGGAACACCACTTTAAACTGAAATAAAAACCCACGGCCAGCGCGTTCTAAGGCTCCAGCGCTAGAGCTGTTTTGACACCGATGCCGTTAAAAGCTCAAAAACGCAGCTTAGAGTTGTACCAACGTTAACACGCTTTTCGGAGCGTCAGCATTTTTAAGCTGTAAATATGTGATTGGTCACTTTATGCCAGGAAAATTCCTGTCTGTACATTACCCAAGAGTCCTTTGCATAGCCGTGGGATTGTGGGTAGGAGAGAGAGACAAGAGACAAGAAGGCCAGTTTTGTGTCCCAGACAGAACTCATTGCAGCAGTGGAGGCCCACCCAGAACTGTGGGACCTGGCCTACCCACAACATGGTGACCACCATCTGAAACTTAAGCTGTGGAGGGATATAAGTGCAGCAGTCACCCCTGGATGAGAGGAGATGTCAATTATCATTGAAAGCATGTTCTATTTATTTTGTAATGTAAATGAAGAATGCATAAAACTTATTAACCCTTTTTATCCAATATTCCTGTCTTTTTACATTTTCTTAGGTGACATTCTACAACGCCGCTGGAAATCTCTCCGAGATAGGGTGAGGAGGGATCTCACTGAGGATGAGAAGACGGCGAGGCGCGGAGCATCAGCCCCAAAGAGAAAGCCACACGTGTGCCTTCAGAACCGGACCTTCCTGCGGCAGTGCATGAGCTAGAACACCAGAGAGTAAGTATTTTTCTTTATATATTTCCCTCTGTGCATTGCTGTGATGTTTACAAGGAATTTTGTTAATTAACTTTCTATTCTCTGCAGGACCACATCAAATATTGCAGAGAGAAGGGAGGAGGTGGTGGAAGAGCCCGCGGTGGACAGAGCCACCACTAGCATGGACCTCACCGGCCACGCATTTACCCATGACACCAGTGTTGGCATCGTCACAGAGGACTCAACACAAAAGGTAACTCTCCATCCGTTATATCTGCCTGTCTATCGCAATGTCTGTCTATCTACCTACCTACATGCTACCTACATATTTGTTTTCTTTACTAGAATCCAGGGACTTGGAGTTGAGCAGTGGCAACCAACAACATGGGGAGTTGCGTGGTCATGGCGGTGTTTGTGGCCGTGCACAGCGTCAGAGGAGGGGTAACTTCCTTGTAGAGACTGAGGACAGGGTGCTAGCACTGCTGCAGGAAGTGCGGCCGGAGAGGCGCAGTGTGACCTCAGCAGCGTATAGCACCCCCTCTCTATATCAGCACCTCCTCAATGTCAACCACCACCTACCATGCCCCAGACCCCATTTTACCCCCCCCCCCCCTTCGGTGAATGTCCACCGTCCAGCACATACCACTATATGCCTGAGCCCCAGTCATTCCCCTGTCCCCAATCCCCACATCCCCATGGTGATCAGGCATATAAATATATCTTTTCAAAAGACATTTTTTTTGATTGTTTTGATTTGTATAGGATGCACAACAGCACTCCTTAGTACTCTGCCTGGGACAAATGTATGCTAAGCCCAAATAGGGCTAGCATGCGTTTGCCTCACACAGAATGGAAAGGACTAGTGGAAAGATTGACATACAATGAATTAACATGAATTTGACATGCTCTATTCAAGGAAAAATACAAGACAGTCCCCAGAGCTCATTAATGAACGTTCAACATTGTTATTTATCTGTAATCATTTTGCCATGACACCTCTCCATCAGGTGATACAAGAAATTTGGCTGCGGATGGTCATGACACGTGCCGATGACCGCAAGTCCATGAATTGTACTCGCTGACTTTGGTTACTGGGCTCCGGTTCTACATTGCTTCTCTCATTGTCCCGCAGAAAGTTGTGCAGCAGGCAGCATGCCAGGACAACTTTAATGGCATTCTCCACATCAAGCTGCATACAGGACAGCAAAACTCTCCATTTGGACGTGCACACCAAAGGCACATTCTACAACGGTTGAGCCAATAATTGAACATTTTTTTCTCATTGCTGAGACCATAGCCACCGTATGGCCTCATGAGGTTTTCAGCCAGTCCTAACGCCTCATCTGCTACCATGACCAATGGCAAGCTGGGTTCCTCAGTACAGGGTAGAGGCCTGCTGGGAGGAATGTTAAGCCGACCTTCATGTAGACAACCTCCGAAGGCCGACTCACGAAATATGCAGGCGTCACCTTGGCTGCCATACGCTCTGACATACACAGCCAGGAATTTGAGATGGGCATCAGCCAATGCCAGAAGGACGACCGAAAAGTATTTTTTATTTAGTTGAAATACGATGATCCGAAGTGGGGAGGCTTCTTCATCCTAATGTGTTTCCCATCAAGAGCACTGATGCAATTTGGGAACAGTTTTTTTTCCCCAAAACCCATCGACGACTGATTCACAAATGTCTTCTGTGGGCTCCGGCATTACTACTTCATATAGCTCCTCCCATATTGCCACACAAGTTTCTCTAGTTATTTGGGACACTGTTGCGACGCCAAGGAGGAAATAATGGTGCAGGGACACAAAACTTTGTCCTGTGGCAAGGAACCTAACTCAACATACAAATGTAACATATTAAAATAAAAACATACAATTAATTCCAACCACTAAGCCTACACTACCCACTAACGCTATCCCCTAACCCTACCACAAACCCTACCCTATCCCCTAACCCTTACCCCCTAACCCTATCCCCAACTCTATCTTCTAACCCCTACCCCTAACCCTAACCACTACCCTTTAACCCTATCCTCTAACCCTATCCCCTAACCCCTACCCCTCACCCTAACCCCTACACCCTATACCCTACTCCCCTTCCCCTGAACCCCTACCCTATACCCTAACCCTCCCCCTAGTCCTACCCCTAAATTATGTGTACTTGTTAATAAAATTAGATTTACCTGAGTGTCACCAGCAGCCATTCCTCTGTTGACACAGAGCACCGCATCACGGTATCCATCCTCACAAGCTTTGGCCTGAGCCTCTCCAACAGCTCATCGAAGACCGTCACGGACATCCGCGTAAAGTTCATGAATTTTTATAGATGTATGCGCAGTTGACTATACATATTGGTGAAGTACCCCACAGACAGCCGCTGGGATACCATTGGATGCATCAAAACTCTACGACTTCTGCTGCTTCTCTCCTCGTCCAACTCTCTCGTTCTCCGCATCCTCCGCAAGACAATCAGCAGAATTGTCTCATCAATCTTCTGGACGACAAGATCCATGAGAAACTCCAAACAAATCACCACAAAACTACCAAAAACTCCAACAAACTCCTGCTCTCTCCTCTCTCTCTCCCCAACCAAAATGGCACTGACATTCTTTCTAACATGTTTTATTCATTATCCTTGGGTAATTTGGGTGTGGAAAATAGAAAAGTCATGCCTTTTTAAAAAAAAATGCTTAAAAGCACCAAGGCGGTAAAGCGTGTCTAAACGCGCATTGACGCCAATGCAAAACGCTGATAAAATCGCCTTTTTAAAGCTGCTTTTTTTCTTGGCGTCGGTAAAAGCTTTACAGCTCGTTTTTATAACGCCCGTATGTATGAGGCCTTAGGTGCCACAGTGAGTATAACAAGCATGCTTTAATGCATATACAGATTCTACTGTTGTGGTTTTAGTAACACTTTAAGGATTTGTAAATTGCAATATATTACATTTCTGCTTTTGGGCTTAGATTTTCTTTAAATAAAAGCAACATAAGCTGCTATCTTTTCATTTTCTTCTCGGGAAAAAAAGTCCTTCTCATTTGGATTCACTGTATGTCTTTTTTTTTGTATCTTTTTTTTTTCACGTACAAACACGGATAAATCTCACATGCTGCTTTTTGTGTAGTTTTCAAATGCAGGATGTTTCCGCCAGATAAAACATTTCATCATGATAAAAGTGCTTTTCGCAAAGACAGTGTCCCAGGTGGTACTGCCAACTGCTATAATCCCTTGATTAAGAATATATATTTGGCCCGGGATGCTGTTAGTCCTGAATGTGGAGACAGTTGTAAACGTTATTCTTTTAACATCACCCCCTAAAAAAAAAAAAAAAATGACATCTTTAACGGTACGCGCTAGCCACAGATAATGCGATTTTACTTATTCACCGAGCCTTTCAAGGAGACATCCAATTTAGATAGCGCACCGCAAGGCACCGCGTCCCCCAAAGAATTGCTTCGGGAATATTTGTAATATATCCGTTTGCCGTTTTCTCACAGCGGCGCACAAATCTACGGAGGTAAAGCTATTTTGTGTGTTCAGCATGGATTCTCGACACAATATATTATACTTTTTCATTTCCTTCTGTTAAAAAAAAAAATATGTAATGTCTGTATTTTTTTTTTATCATTATGAGTATACATTCATTCTACTCATTATACAGAACCTACTGAAGTCACAAAGTTTTCTGATGGTGATTCAGATTATTTTTGCTCCTATTTGCCTTTTTTCGGCAAAGGGAACCTGTCGCTGTAGCATAGCTCCCAACTGCCACCTATTTTCAAGGGGAAGATCTTTTTTTGGAATCAAGTTTACCTATCCTTTTCTCTTTTTTTTTTATTTTTTTTTTCCAATAAGAGTTTTATTAGAAATAACAGGTTACAAAGGTGGTACAGAGTAATGAAATGTCACCATTAGATAGCATCTTGCATCGGGACATTATACATTAGGATTCAACAATAACTGAACATAATGATACAGTAGGCGTATAGCAGGGATATGCAATTAGCGGACCTCCAGCTGTTGAAAAACTACAAGTCCCATCATGCCTCTGCCTCTGGGTGTCATGCTTGTGGCTTTCAGAGTCTTGCTAGGCCTCATGGGACTTGTAGTTCTGCAACAGCTGGAAGTCCGCTAATTGAATATCCCTGGCGTATAGGATCAAACATGATTTTAAGAGAGAGAAGTGGTATACTTATGGTCGACTAACAAGATAACATATATATCACTTATTACCTGAACGTCTCGCAGTCGCCTGAACTTACATCCTCAGAACGTGAGCCATCCGAGTAGGTCAGATTCAGATTCATATACATTAAAGAAGTTAGGATTAATCTCTTACTAGATGTTTAATTGGGGTGTTACAATGTAGGAGTGGAATGGGCCTGTAATGTCCTCGATCTCTTTTCCCTCAGCGGTACCTATCCTTTTCATATACACTCACCGGCCACTTTATTAGTCTTTAATATTGATTGGACCCTGGGCAAACATTTTCTTGGGCCCTCCTGAATCCATTTATCAACTATTTGTGGGCTCAAGAGGCAGCTGCTTTGGGCCCCACAATGAGTGGGCACAGGGCAGCTGCCCCTTTTGCCCTGTGTTAAAGATGGCCCTGCTGGGTTGGACCCCCTTTTGCCTTCAGAACTGCCTTCATTCTTCATGGTATAGATTCTACAAGGTGTTGGAGACATTCCTCAGAGATTTTAGTCCATAGTGACATGATAGCATCACGCAGTTGCTGCACATCCATGATGCGACTCTCCCGGTCCACCACATCCCAAAGGTGCTCTATTGGATTCAGATCTGGTGACTGTGGAGGCCATTGGAGTACAGTGACCTCATTGTCATGTTCAAGAAACCAGTGGTGAGATGACTGGGGCTTTGTGACATGGTGCATTATCCTGCTGGAAGGAGCCATCAGAAGATGGGTACACTGTAGTCATAGAGGGATGGATATGGTCAGCAACAATACTCTGGTAGGCCGTGGCGTTTAAACGATGCTCAATTGGTACTAAGGGGCCCAAAGTCTGCCAAGAAAATATCCATTATTATTCATTATCCACCATTACACCACCACCACCAGCCTGAACCATTGATACAAGGCAGGATGGATCCAAGATTTCATGTTGTTTATGCCAAATTCTGACTCCACCATCTGAATGTCGCAGCTAAAATCGACACTCATCAGACCAGCCAGCGTTTTTCAATTCAATTGTCTAAGTTTGGTGAACCTGTGCTCAGTTTCCTGTTCTTAGCTGACAGGAGTGGCACCAGGTGTGGTCTTCTGCTGCTGTTGCCCATCTGCTTCAAGGTTCAATGTGTTGTGCATTCAGAGATGGTATTCTGCATATCTTAGTTGTAACGAGTGGTTGTTCGAGTTACTGTTGCCTTTCTATCATCCGGGACCGGTCAGCCTTATATTCCTCTGACCTCTGACATCAACGAGGCATTTTTGTCCACACAACTGCCGCTCACTGGATATTTTCTCTTTTTTGGACCATTCTCTGTAAACCCGAGAGATGGTTGTGCATGAAAATCCCAGTAGATCAGCAGTTTTTGAAATACTCAGACCAGCCTTCAAAGTCACTTAAATCCCCTTTCTTCCCCATTCTGATGCTCGGTTTGAACGTCAGCAAGTTGTCTTCACATCTAGATGCCTGAATGCATTGAGTTTCTGCCATGTGATTGGCTGATTAACAATTTGTGTTACCAACCAATTGAACAGGCGTACCTAAGTGGCCGGTGAGTGTAAGTTGTAAACAATCCCACGCTTCCTTCTTACTAATATTCTTATGTGACAGTGAATATGAATTCAAATTAAATCAATAATTACATAAATAAGTACATGGAAGAAGGTTGAGGAGTTGAATTTAATGGAGGATCTCATACTGACGTACCAACATAAACCTGAGTTGTATACCAAAATGTGGGCTCTGATGATGGAAAACCTCTTCTCGCTGGTTGCTAGACACTGGCGTCCCTTTTTTGCACCGGCTGCATTTGTAATCCATCGTTCCACGCCCCATAACCCCTCCCCCCACCCCCTCACTTCCCCCTTCCCTTTTTTTTCTCTCCCTTTCACTCCTCTTGTTTTCCCCTTTCTTTCTCTTTCTGGTTTAATCTATGAACAGTGGAAAAATAGTAGTGCCCATCGCTGTCCACAATCACTATGAAGTTCCCAACGTGGTGTTGCTTCCATGAGCCCTCGCCCTTAGGGGACTCAATGTCTTCAGGGATTTCATGTTGAATACCTTCCAGGGCAATGGACTACATTGCTTTGTAGTTTATTTGTTTCAATGCAATCCCTAATAGCAAGCAATTGTGCTGCAAGTTTGAACATGACTTGCTAAGCTATTGCTAGACTTGCCAGGCTTCACAAGTTTGTTGCACAGTTGCAGCAAGTCCGCATTGCATGACTCCAGATCAACTTTCTTTGCAAACATTCTGCTGCAAGTTCTGGTTCAGTTATGTTGTGCAATAGTCATCCCACCACAGGGGGCACTGTGGCTGAATTTGGAAAAGTGTCAGCTACAATTTGTGCTTCAAGTGCTCTGCAAGAGTACAACTTTCCAGGGAAAATGTGCAGCAAGTTACCAAGACTTACAATTCACCACTGCCACAAAGTTGCGACAAGTTAGCCTTGCTATCTGAGATGCTTTACGTTGTTGCACAAATTCTGCAAGTCTGCAGCAAATCCTGGTTCAGTTATGTTGTGCAATAGTCATCCCACCACAGGGGGCACTGTGGCTGAATTTTCCTGCTGTAGACTTGCAGAGCTCTTGCTGTAGATTCACCACTGCAACTTTGCTCTTGCTAGAGACTTGCCACGCAAATTTGCTACAAATTGGAAAAGTGTCAACTAGAACTCGTGATTCAAGTGCTCTGCATCATGGACTGTGGAAAATTTTGCATTTCATTTGCAAATCAAGGTCGCAGAGTCTGGAGGAGGATTGGAGAGGCACAGAATCCAAGTTGCATGAGGTCCAGTGTGAGGTTTCCACAGTCATTGATTATTTGGGGGGCCGTGTCATCTGCTGGTGTTGGTCCACTGTGTTATAGCAAGTCCAACGTCAGCGCAGCCCTCTACCAGGAAATTCTAGAGCACTTCATGCTTCCTGCTGACCGGCTTTATGGAGATGCTGATTTCATTTTCCAGCAGGACTTGCCACCTGCCCACACTGCCAAAAGTACCAATACCTGGTTTAATGATCATGGTATCACTGTTCTTGATTGGCCAGCAAATTCGCCTGACTAAACCCCATAGAGAATCTGTAGGGTATTGTCAAGAGGAAGATGAGAGTCACCAGACCCAACAATGCAGACGAGCTGAAGGCTGCTATCAAAGCAACCTGGGCTTCCATAACACCTCAGCAGGGTGAGAGAATCTGTAGGGTGAGAGAATCTGTAGGGTGAGAGAATCTGTAGGGTATGGTCAAGAGGAAGATGAGAGACACCAGACCCAACAATGTAGACGGCTGAAGGCTGCTATCAAAGCAACCTGGGCTTCCATAACACCTCAGCAGGGCCACAGGCTGATCGCCTCCATGCCACGCCGCATTGATGCAGTAATTCATGCAAAAGGAACCACGACCAAGTGTTGACTGCATACTATACTGTACATGGACAGACTTTTCACTAAGCCAACATTTCTGTATTAAAAATCCTTTTTTTTATTGGTCTTATGTAATTTTATAATTTTCTGAGATACTGAATTTTGGGTTTTCACCAGCTGTAAGCACGTTGCATGTTTAGGATATCTTCATTGTACCTACAGGTAATCTTTATTATAAGCTTACCTGTAGGTACAAGTGACCAAGCAGTGTCTACTACCACTTTAAGGACATGGGATGGGTATGACAGCAGCAAAATTCAACCTGAATCCTCTTTCTGATTTTAGCACAGTTGCATTGTTTTGCTGGATAACATCAGTATCATTATCCCTTACACCCTGCAATCAGCCACTAGTGTCCTTCAATACGTGTGCTTTATTGCTCTATGTTGCAGCTTCTATAAAAGGTGATATTTTGTTTCTTTACGCCTAACCATTACTTATGTCTCTGTAAAGATGTTGTTTTATGGTGCATGATATCGCTGCAATATAATTTTTCATTGCCCAGATTTTGGGAGAAGAGAGGAAAGCTTGCAGTGACTTTATGTAACTTTCCGGGCTTGAAAAATACACGGCATGATTCCTCCCAAACTATTTTTTTTTTTTCACAAACCTCCGGCGGCACTTTTTCCCATCTTTTCACAAAATGATATAAAGAGAAACTCCAAGGGAGGAGAATGAAACAGTTGTACTGCTAACCAAAGCTAGTTTCTTCTTTTTTGTTTTTTACTGAACCATTAGGAAGAATAATATATTGTATGGGCTCCTCTATTGTACTGAACTGGCTTAGGCGCTATGCACATAGGGCTTTAAAATATGCCAGTTCCCTTGGCAGAAAAAATGCTCATGCAGCACTGCCCCCTTGGGGGTCGCAAGATAAGTCAATCCCCTCTTGGTTTTCCCGACCCTGGAAGTCCTTCGCCATCCCTGACACACTGGGTTCACTCATAATGTTATTTCCCCTTTAAGTAGGACACAGTGAAGGAAGTACACAACATTGAGAAAATCAATAGTGTTTACAATATATTGTTTAAGAGGAACTCTGACTTGACAGGACACATAAAATCAGTCTCAACAGTATGATGATGAAACATCAGTGAATAACAAAATATACTTCTTATAACTTTATAGGTTCAACCAATAACTGCATAAACAGATCTATATACTGTGCACGAGAGTGGGGCACAGGAGAGCAGGGGAATGACTACTGAAATTTCAAACCACTCTCTACTGCTCACTCTCCTGATAGCCACAAATAGTAGATAAACAGGTATAAACCAGGTCATAGTAGATAAACAAGTACACCACCAGAATGACAATTACAGATATATTCAACCTGCTCTAAAGGAGAGAGTTCTTAGGTGAATGCAATCTATAAAATACTCTGGCAAATAGTAAATGCTCACTAAGTTGGGGGGGGGGGAGAAACCGATGAAGAGCAGCTGTAGTTCAATGGTCCTTGCTTGACAGTTCAAATGATCTTCAGGTAGCTTTGTAGTTTAAATGGTATATATAAAAATCAAATACTGATGCAACAGAATAGATTTCCAGGAAGTGTACTATGTTTGTATAAACTACTCTTTCTGCAGTAATACAAAGGAAGCTTCACAGTGATCACTGACTTTGAATGCGGGACTACAAATAACAGCAATACAGTTTAGGGTTTAAATGCTTGTATTCCACTTGTATCCTCAACGTTAGGAACTAGGCCTTGGCTACAGTGAATATGCAGAATCAGGTTAGGTGTATATGCGGTGTCTGTAACAATGGGCTTCAGCCCGCTCACCCAACAGGATCAATGGATGTAGAGGATGTATCCGCTGCTAAGGATGATGATGATGATGACAAGGATGGAGATGAGGATAATGTTCACTCCAGACCTCTGGCTCCTAGGATCGGCTTCTACCGACTCTCTCTGTGGTTCTCCTGGATCGATCGTCCCAGCGGGATGCAGGAAATAGGAACAGGCTCCGCTCAGTGCAGGGCAGATTTTTCAGGTTGCTCACTGAAGTACTGCAAGGCTGCCGAACTGCTCAGCCTGTGGGAGAATGCCATGATTCAGCCACCATTACACAGGGTCCTGCTTGATCGATCACTGCCATCCAGATAGAGTGCCCTAGGCCCCAGGCTCTGCTTAAATAGTCTCACCCACGAGGCACCCCTTCTCCCAAGAATCCTTCTCTGCTGCACAGTCAGATGGGAAATATAGTTGCACTGCAGTAGAGCCAGAGGGCCAATCCTCACAAGGAAACTGCAACCCCTAGAGTGCATTTCTCTTGCCACTGTTAGAGTCACAGAACAGTAAACTGGCACTAGGGAGAAACAGCTGCATTTCACTTGAAGGTAGAAATGTCTTCATTGCCAGGAGTATGATACCCAGCTCCTGGCTACACTCATATAGAGAGTTTTTTGAGTTTTTTTCTGCCAGAAAGCTCCAATCAGATACCCAAACCAGAAGGGGTTTTTTTCTGCCCCTAAGGCTGCATTTACACCTCAGCGTTTTGAATCGCAGGCAGATTTGCTGAGATTCTACTCCCAATTTCAAAGTGCCAAGGCGTGAATGACAAATCGCAGAACACAAATTGGAGATGCCATTCATTTGCGGTGCGCTTCTGACGCAATTGTCGCGAGATAAATTGTGCTGCCATTTTGGCAACCCACATTGAGTGAAGCTTGTCACCCAAAAAAAGTTCAGGAACTACTTTTGGGCGATATGATTCACATGATTTAAGCACGATTTCAAATGAATGGCATCTCAAATATACATTCTGCAATTTGTCATTCACGCCTGAAATCGCGGGCAGAAACGCTGCAAACCTGCATGTGATTTAAAATACATTGCCTGGAAAAGTATTCAAACCCCTTGAAATTTTCCACATTTTTTCATGTTACAACCAAAAACGTAAATGTATTTTATTGGGGTTTTATGTAATAGACCGACACAAAGTGACACATAATCGTGAAGTGGAAGAAAAATGATAAATGGTTTTCAAATTTTTTTTACAAATAAATATTTGAAATGTGTTACATCCATTTGCATTCAGCCCCCTTTACTCTGATAACCCTAACTAAATTCTAATGGAACCAATTGCCTTCAGAAGTCTCCTAATTAAAGTGTTTGTTAAGCCACTTTATAAAAAGTTCCCATCTGCTCTGTATTATAACAAGGAGGTGCCCTGTGTCTGTGTTATAACATGTATATGTAACGTATCATGTATAACATATATATACTTCTCTGTATAGATAACACACCTTCTTACTAGGATCAGTTGTTGTTTTTCAGCTTTTCTCTCTCAGCTCAGAATTCCTGAGGGTGGGGCTGAGCACTGCTGCTGATGTCAGCTGGAGAGACAGCGCTGTGCTATGTTATCTATATAGATAAGAATATTTCCTGACAGACTCCATGGCAGCCTACGTGTGGGTTAACCCTGCCTCCTCTCCAAGGCTATAGGACCCCTAATCCCATAAATGTGAGCTCCCGGCTAGCTCCCGTGTTCCTTTTTTGTCCTCCTCCTGGATCAGTGTGT
This sequence comes from Glandirana rugosa, assembly GCA_018402905.1. Classification (NCBI taxonomy): domain Eukaryota; kingdom Metazoa; phylum Chordata; class Amphibia; order Anura; family Ranidae; genus Glandirana; species Glandirana rugosa. The sequence goes on along the minus strand of BLSH010450807.1, from coordinate 474,318 downwards.
TATGTGGTCACTTACGGATCAGGCGGCGTCCATCAAGAGAGCGGGCATCCCTCAGTTGCGGTGCAGCCCAGGACCCAGCCATGGGCGGGTGAGTGGCTTCAGGCTTGTGAGAGTCCAGTGGTGGGGACAGCCTGTGGATGCCCCAAGGAAGCGCTTGGCGGGGCGGCAACGCTCCATGGCAGTCGTTTTTTTGTTGTTTATTCGTTCCTGGTTCTTATTTCCTTCTATCCCTTTTTTCTTCCTTGTTAGTTGCCCTAGTGCTCCCGGTGACTGTGGGGAGCCTGGGCGGTGCGGTCTCTATGGCGCCTGGAGCGCTTCTGCGTTCCAGAGCGCCGTACTTCCGGGTCGCGGCATGGAGGGCGCATGCGCCGGCCTCGGTTGAAACTGAGGCCTGGTTCGCGCATGCGCGGTCCGCCGCGGGACCCGGCGGCTGCGCAGGCCCAGTGCAGTGGGATCCCAGAGCGGGCCCAGGGCGCCGCCTGGCGCGTACGCGCTTGGTCCGGAGTCAAAGTTGGCTCCGGCCGCGTACGCGGGAGGTACGGCGCTGGGCCTTCATGCCGCGAGACCTTG
>BLSH010450807.1:455748-468868 GCA_018402905.1 Glandirana rugosa | reverse complement strand
CATTATTGTGTCGAGCCAGCTTCCTTGTCCTCTGTAAACTTTGGTCGTGCTGTCTTATCAATTGATGGTGCAAATTAAATTCTTTGTGTGTAAAGCATACCCTCCCGTGTGGTTTTGGCTAGTTATTTCCCACACGTAGGCTGCCATGGAGTCTGTCAGGAAAACGGAAAATTTACTATCAAATACTTACCGTAATTTTCCTTTCCTGATGGACTCCATGGCAGACGGAGTCCCCACCCATGCATTAAGGAGTAGGCTAGTTACGGAACACGGGAGCTAGCCGGGAGCTCACATTTATGGGATTAGGGGTCCTATAGCCTTGGAGAGGAGGCGGGGTTAACCCACACGTAGGCTGCCATGGAGTCCATCAGGAAAGGAAAATTACGGTAAGTATTTGATAGTAAATTTTCCGTTTTATAATATAACGCAGACATAGGGAACTTCTTCTAATAAAGAGGAAATAGGAGCTTTTAGAGTTAATTATGAGAGCAGAGAGGAGAAGCTATGAGAGGAAGAGGGAGGGGGAGGTGGAGGAAGTTGAAGACAGGCACACAGGAGATAGGAGAGCTGGGAGTGACAAAGTCTGCATAGACCACAGGGCTCTCAAGATAAGCTATATACAGGGGGACTCAGAACACAGGGGGGAAGTCATGACCTGGCATTATCAAACAGGTATTTTAGGGGATACAGTGGGATAATTTAAAAAGCAAAAGCACCATGCTGCTAATTGCACATTAAAGAGTTAGGAGCAGCATTTTTTTTTTGAGTTAACAAACGCTTGAATAAATAGAGTCCACCTGTGTGCAATTTAACCTCGGTATAAATACAGCTGTTCTGTGAAGCCCTCAGGAGTTTGTTAGAGAACCTTAGTAAACAAACAGCATCACGAAGGCCAAGGAACACACCAGACAGGTCAGGAATAAGGTTTAAAGCAGGGTTATGTTATAAAAAAATATCCCAAGCTTTGAACATCTCATAGGGCACTGTTCAATCCATCATCCGAAAATGGAAAGAGTATGGCACAACTGGACACCTAGCAAGACATGGCTGTCCACCTAAACTGACCGGCCAGGCAAGGAGGGCATTAATCAGAGAAACAGCCAAGAGGCCCATGGTAACTCTGGAGGAGCTGCAGAGATCCACAGCTCAGGTGGGATAATCTGTCCACAGGACAACTATTAGTCGCGCTCTCCACAAATCTGTCCTTTATGGAAGAGTGGCAAGAAGAAAGCCATTGTTGAAAGAAAGCCATACGAAGTCCTGTTTGCAGATTGCAAGAAGCCACGTTGGGGACACAGCAAACGTGTGGAAGAAGGTTCTCTGGTCAGATTGAACGTTTTGGCCTAAAAGCTAAAGCATCACCTTGAACACACCATCCCCACCCTGAAACATAGTGGTGGCAGCATCATGTTGGGGGGATGATTTTCTTCATCAGGGACAAGGAAGCTGGTCAGAGTTGATGGGAAGATGGATGGAGCCAAATACAGGGCAATCTTAGAAGAAAACCTGTTAGAGTCTGCAAAAGACTTGAGATCGGGGAGGAGGTTTACCTTCCAGCAGGACAACGACCCTAAACATACAGCCAGAGCTACAATGGAATGGTTTAGATCAAAGCATATTCATGTGTTAGAATGGCCCAGTCACAGTCCAGACCTAAATCCAGTTGAGAATCTGTGGCAAGACTTGAAAATTGCTGTTCACAGACGCTCTCCATCCAATCTGACAGAGCTTGAGCTATTTTGCAAAGATGAATGGGCATAAATGTCCTCTCTAGAAGATCACTTGAAATCCACATAAAATACATTTATGTTTTTGGTTGTAACATGTGGAAAATTTCAAGGGGTGTGAATACTTTTTCAAGGCACTGTATGCCTGTAGTCGTCCTAATATGCATGCACACAGGAGATCACTGAGCGGCTTCTACAGGCAAAATACACAACTCATGTAGAAGCAGCGATTTTAAAGTCAGTGTGCATGGAACCTTAAGGCCCGTACACATAATAAGAGAATTTTCGTAAGCCGAGTAACCTCTTTATTTTCCATATGAGACTAGCATGCAAAAAACCCCCCCAAAAAACCGGATGATTATTCATCCAGTAATCTCATTGTGTGTACCAGGTTTAACTCTGATTATACTGCACACTGAGAGCTTCTAATATTATCAATTATTGATCTATGAAGAACAATCTGGTCCCATTCACACTTGTGCCACTTGTCATGCGACTTTGGACCCCACAGTCACATGACAAGTCGCACCCCATGTTTCCCAATGAGTACCGTTGTTATATGTGTGACTTAACCTCCCTGGCGGTATTCCCCGCTGTGTCTGCAGGCTGTGTCCTCCGCCCGATGCCTCTGTGTCCCTGCGAGCGTCGCGTCACACGGGGGCGGAACCTGACGGCAAATTCAAATAGTGAAACACACAGCACACATACAGTACACTAATCTGTAAGATTACATTGCTGTATGAAAACATTTCACATCCCCTCTGTCCCTAGTGGTTTGCCCAGAACCCTGCATGCACTTTTATATAATAAATGTCATTCTTTCTGTCTACAAACTTGAGAACGTCCATAGCAACCAAAAAGCGGCCCTTTACGTCAAAAGTGGTTTTTGATCAGCTAGTAAACACCGATAGTAAATAAGAATCATTTGCAGAATTGAGTGATACTGATTTTTGGGGAAATTTATCATCAGACACTGAAAGTGACCACAGCGACAATTCTGCAAATGAGCAAATTTCAGTGTTTTTGGTTTGATTACATTATTGAATTCATTTTATTACTATTATATTATTATTTTTGATAATTATTGTTATTTATTATATTATAATTTATGATTTCATGTTTCAAACTTTATCATACCCGGGATGTCTACTAGACTCTGGTTTGGACAGATTTAAGTGAGTTATTGCTAAGAATTACAGGCCTACAATATAAAACGCCAAATTTCCATGCAAAATAAAGTACCGCTTTCAGCACCAAAAATCTGAAATAATCATCCCGCCAGGGAGGTTAAAGTTGCAGCGAACAAAAAAAGAGAGAAGAAAAATAGTGGGGCTTTAGATGAGGTATGCCATTGCAATTAATAGTGCATGGACCGTATATATAAAGTGCATGTGACGCCAATAAAATCCATGAATAAGATCACATTGAGTATTTAATATACATCAAAGTACATATATCTCAGTCTTAGGAAGTCTTAGTTACATAGGTTTTTCCTATTTTTTCATATATTTTTTCTCCAGTGGGCGCTGTATACTGAAATTCATTCCATTTATCTTTTTTAGTATAATTACACACCAAACTCCTGACGAGTAGTAATAAGCTTCGAAACGCGTAGAGTTTACACCTGGGTTGCTTGGACTGGCTCTATTCAATTATGGAATCATGTATGGATTCACCTCAACCAGGGTGTATGGGTTCTTGTATAGACTCTGCATGTGATCACGTCGTGATATATGGATCTGTATATTTTTATTCTCCGTTCTTTTTGAACATTGAATATTATATCATGTACTGTTATCACTTTGCTTGCATGTATTTGAATTCTTTATGATTCTATCATGTTATTATCGAATGAGATATATGTACTTTGATGTATATTAAATACTCAATGTGATTTAATTCATGGATTTTATAGAGTCACATGCACTTTATATATACAGTCCATGCACTATTAATTGCAATGGCATACCTCATCTAAAGCCCCACTGTTTTTCTTCTCTTTTTTTGTTCTATAAATTAGGGGTGGAGGCTTGCCATTGCTGGTTTATGCCAGGTCCCAATTTATTTTTTATTTTATTTTTCTCTTAAAGTTGCAGCGACTTTAACCCCTTCCTTACTGGGCACTTAAACCCCCCTCCTGCCCAGACCAATTTTTGGCTTTCATCGCTGTCGCATTTTGAATGACAATTGCGCGGCCGTGCGACATTATACCAAAATAAAATTTGCATCCTTTTTTTCCCACAAATAGAGCTTTCTTTTGGTGGTATTTGATCACCTCTGTGTCATTTCTGATCGCCGCTATAAACAAAAAATTAGCGACAATTTTGCAAAAAAGAACAATATTTTTTACTTTTTGCTAAAGTACAAATCCATTAAAAAAAATGATTCATCAGTTTTGGCCGATTTATATTCTTCTACATATTTTTGGTAAAAAAAATCGCAATCGGCGTATATTGATTGGTTTGCGCAAAGGTTATCGCGTCTACAAACTATGGGAATTGATTTATGCCGTTTTTATTATTTATTTATTTTTTTACTAGTAATGGTGGCGATCTGCAATTTTTATCGGAACTGCGATATTGCTGCAGAAATGTAGGACATTTTTTACACATTTTTGGGACCAATGACATTTATACAGCGATCAGAAATTTAAATATCCACTGATTACTGTGTAAATGTCATTGGCATTGAAGGGGTTAACCTGCAGGGGTTAGTGAAGGGGTTAACTGTGTTCCCTGGGTGTGCTCTAACTGTGAGGGGGCGGGGCTGGCCAGGACATAACAGATCTCACTGATCCCAGTGACAGGGATCAGTAGATCTGCTATGTCCCCTGTCACAGAATGGAGAACCGCCGTGTTTACATTGGCGGTTCCCCGTTCTGCAGCTCTGTCAGGCGATCGTGGGTCTCGAGCGGACATCGAGTCTGCCCGACCCACGGGCACGCTCGTGCAGAGTGTGACGGGTGCGCGTGCGCACTGCTGCTGCCGCCAGGGGGCGCGCCGGGAGCGTGCACAGGGGACGTCGTCCCGGCATTTCAGATCCGCGTTGGAGCCGTACTTCGGCAATATCGCGGATCTGTAGGGGTTAAAGTAGTTCCTGCACTACTTTGGTCTGACATTCATGTGACTTGAGGGTATAGACTTCAATGTAAACCATCAAAAGACATATGAAAGTCACACCTGCATGTATTATAGTACATGCGGCTTGTTTGTGACTTTGTTGAACACAAACAATTATATTGGTCAAAGCCGAACTTGCAACAAAGTTGCACTCATCCAAAGTGGCATCAAGTCGCACTGTAAAGTCGCAATGGAAATCACACGTTAGTGAAGTTGCATAAGTACGAATGCAGCCATGTAAATGCAGTGTAATTTCTGTCTGCTGCGTCCTTCCTCTGCTATCAGCATGAATCACTTATGACAAGTTTTCCTGACACCCACAGAAGAATGGTGACAGGGGAGGGATCTCCAGCACACAGCCTGTGTTTGACAGCCTCAGCTCTGTTCCTGTGTGCTGTGTGAAGGAGGGTGTGTCCCTTCCCTCCAATCAGCTCTCAGGTCTCTCCTTACTGGGTTCTGCAGAGTGTAATTTCAGCTCTCTGTCCCCTGCTTTCTGACGGCTCAGACAAGCTTTATAAATGATGGACTTTGAATGGATGTAGAGAAGAGGAGACTTCAGATAGTCAGGTACAACTTATATAGAAGGATTTGTTTAATCTATGTGTACTTCACTGGGCATTAGTAAGGGTTTATAACCACTTTAACTCCCAATTTATCTGTAAGATCAGTTTGTGTGCCCGAACTTTGTCTGAAACTAAAAGTGATAGATAGATAGATAGATAGATAGATAGATAGATAGATAGATAGATAGATAGATAGATAGATAGATAGATAATTAGATAGATAGATAGATAGATAGATAGATAGATAGATGCTGAAGATTAGATAGATAGATAGATAGATAGATAGATAGATAGATAGATAGATAGATAGATAGATAGATAGATAAATACATAGATAGACCTTATTTTGTCTATTTCACCATTTCTCAGTTTGTAGAAGTAATAAGGGTAGAAAAAAAGCTGTAAATTTATTTCCAGGGCTAATGTAATTATTTCACCTGAATAAAGCCCCTTTTATTCAGCAGAGAGAACAATTCCATTATATGCAGAGTAATGCGTTCTGGGCCCCTCGGCAGTGGCAGGGATTAAATATTGCGTTTAAAGGGACGTGTTTTATCGAATAATTAATGCACATGAATAGCACTTTTTTTTTTTTACCTCGTCTGACATGAAAACCCATTATATGCAAAATAATTAACAACTTTAATAAAGTGCGTTCTAGCCAGGCTAATAACTGGAGAGGAAAGGCGAGGAACATATGCACATACAAATAATAAATTAAAATTAAAGTAACAGACTTGCAGCTTTGTTCAAGCACTCATTTAGGAAAGATGATCTAAACATTTTTCCTTTAAGAATGGTTCACTGTGAGAGCCGTGTTAACTGGCCTGACTTGTGTCGGTCCGACTTTGAAAAAGGTTCCTGCACTACTTTGGTCTGACTTTGGTGCGATTTCAGCCCATTGATTTAACCGCTTGCCGACCGCTGGTCGGCAATTGACGGCGACAGAGTGGCTCTGTAAGGCAAAACGCCGTCATATGATGGCGGCTGCCAGATCGCGCACAGTGAGCGCGCGCGCCGCCGGCTACCCGCGATGCCCCCCCCCCCGGAGTGAAAGGGGGGAAGGACTGTGATCACAGCCTTCCTTTACATGGAAGCTGTGATCACTTCCCTTCCCCTGTTAGGGCAGCCCCCATACAGTTAGAACACGCCCAGGGAACACAGTTAACCCTTAGAGCGCCCCCTGCAGGTTAACCCCTTCACTGCCAATGGCATTTACACAGTAATCAGTGCATTGTTATAGCACTGATCGTTGTATAAATGCCAATGGTCCCAAAAAAGTGTCAAAATGTTGCGACATGTCCGCCCTAATATCGCAGTACCGCTAAAAATCGCAGATCGCCGCCATTACTAGTAAAAAAAAAAAAAATAATAAAAACCCCAGAAATTAATTCTCATCATCCGTAAACGTGACCACTTTTGCGCAAACCAATCAATAAACGCCGATTGCGATTTTTTTAATCACAAATATGAGGACGAATATAAATCGGCCAAAACTGAGGAAAAAAAAATGTATTTTTATATTTTTTTTTTTTTGGATTTGTATTTTAGCAAAAAGTAAGAAATTTGGTTTTTTTTGCAAAACTGTCGCTCTTCTTTTGTTTATAGCGGCGATCAGAAATGACGCAGCGGTGATCAAATACCACCAAAAGAAAGCTCTATTTGTGGGAAAAAAAGGACGCAAATTTTGTTTGGGTACAACGTCGCACGACCGCGCAATTTTCAGTTAAAGCGACGCAGTGCCGAATCGCAAAAAGGGCTCTGGTCCTAAAGTGTGAAATCCTTCCGGGGCTGAAGTGGTTAAATGCAAGTTGTAGCCAAGTCGGATCATCATGTTAACTGATCCGACTTGTGACATGCGACTTCTGAGATAAAGTGTATGCAATGTTATGCAATGTAAAATCTCTTAAAAGAACGGGATAGGGTCCCCCCTCCCCCAATCCATACCAGGCCCTTTGAGTCTGGTATGGTTCTTGGGGAGAACCCCACACCAGAATTTTTTTTAAAAATGGCGTGGGGTTCCCCTCCAAAACCTTTAGTCTGGTATGGATTTTGAGGGTAAACCCCACGCTATTTATTTTTTTTGACCTGGGGTTTGCCCTCAAAATCCATACCGGACACTTATCAGAGCATGCAGATAGAAAAGGAGTTTCTCTCTTGAGATCACGGCCTTCAAGTGATTGTAAAGGATCACCTTGTAAAACAACCCATTCAGTTTATAATATAAATGAAATGCAAACCATATTGTAAATATATTAAAAAAAAACATTATAAATACCTTTTTTTTCCCTTTTTTATAGGTGATCACATTTCCTCTGTACTCAGCTGCATAACAGCTGGGGGGAGGAGAAGCAGCAGCACACTGAGCTTCCCAGTGAATGGCTGTGCAGCGGGGGAGTGTCAGGACAAGTCTGATATTTGGAGGACAGCACACTGAGTTTCCAGCATAGCTAGAGAACTGACCATGGTGTGTTCTCCTGCTTAGCGTGGTCAGTGGAAAGAAGGGAGACTGGCAGGAACACGGGATTTCACATAAAGGAGGCAATACAAAGAGAACAGGATACTTTCTCATACAAGAACATGATACAGCAGGCACATATCAAGAGTATGAAATATTGGGGTAACAAACGCTTTCAGCTGTGAGCAGGGACCCGAATGGTCAGAGGGATACAAGCCGGTGCCACAGCAGGTGGCGTGGAGAGTCTCCGGTGGGTGTGTGAATGGATTCATCATCGCCAGCTTCCTGTCAACAGTCAGGGGGTCACTCTCATTGTCACCGATACAGATCCCCCTGAATCCCAGTGTTGTGAGGTGTGTGGCTGGGCACCCTCCTCTGGTCGCAGATTCTCCAGGAACCTGTCCAAGGACATCCTATTCCCTTGAGCTTTGGTGTCATCAGGATTGGTGAGTGGGCAGAAGCCCACCTTGTGTACACACTACAAAGACACTGCATGCAGACGCCTTTATTTCATCTCTTTACACTAAAGCAGTGGTTCTCAACTCCGGTCCTCAGGACCTACTAACAGGTCAGATTTTCAGTATTACCTTGGGGAGATGCAGACTAAAATACTGCAATCACTGAGCAGCAAATGATATCACCTGTGATTAATTTCAGTTATCCTGCAAACCTGGCCTGTTAGTGGGTTCCGAGGACCGGAGTTGAGAACCACTGCACTAAAGCCTTAAACTTGAACAATGCACTTGCCATTCTCAGTAACTGAACCCCAATTCACAGCAATTTCCTTGGGCTCTTGTTGAGCTAGCTCAGTGGTTCTCAACTCCGGTCCTCGGGACCCCCCAACAGGCCAGGTTTGCAGGATAACTGAAATACATCACAGGTGATATCATTTGCTGCTCAGTGATTGCAGTATTCTAGTCTGCATCTCCCCAAGGTAATACTTAAAATCTGGACTGTTGGTGGGTCCCGAGGACGGGAGTTGAGAACCACTGAGCTAGCTGAAGACACTGGACATCTATCTCACCAGGATCTCTTCTCTCCCCCCACCCTTCCCCACTTAAAGGACTCCTTACACAATAATTGCACATATTAACCACTTAAGGACCGGAAGGATTTCCAGCTTTAGGACCAGAGCCCTTTTTGCGATTCGGCACTGCGTCGCTTTAACTGAAAATTGCGCGGTCGTGCGGCGTTGTACCCAAACAAAATTTGCGTCCTTTTTTCCCCACAAATAGAGCTTTCTTTTGGTGGTATTTGATCACCGCTGCGTCATTTCTGATCGCCGCTGTAAACAAAAGAAGAGCGACAATTTTGCAAAAAATTTCATCAGTTCATCAGTATGAATGATTTTGGCCGGCCTATGTGTGGGGGGTCGTTTGTTTTAATCACAGACAACGTTGTCTCTTTTTATCTCACCAACTGTGGTGGTGCCAATTGTTTTTTTGTCTGTTATTGAGCTATTTCACATGTCAGTTACCAATAAATTGTGTTCAAATCTGGCTTTGTGACCCAGTATGAGTGCTTTTGGTGGCTTCCTCATATTTGTGATAAAAAAAAATCGCAATCGGCGTTTATTGATTGGTTTGCGCAAAAGTGGCCGCGTTTACGGATGATGAGAATTCATTTCTGGGGTTTTTATTTATTTATTTATTTTTTACTAGTAATGGCGGCGATCTGCGATTTTTAGCGGTACTGCGATATTGGGGCGGACATGTCGGAACATTTTGACACTTTTTTGGGACCATTGGTATTTATACAGCGATCAGTGCTATAAAAATGCACTGATTACTGTGTAAATGCCATTGGCAGTGAAGGGGTTAACCTGCAGGGGGCGCTCTAAGGGTTAACTATGTTCCCTGGGCGTGTTCTAACTGTGGGGGGACTGCCCTAGCTGGGGAAGGGAAGTGGTCACAGCCTCCATGTAGAAGAAGGCTGTGATCACAGCCCTTCCCCCTTCACAGAATGGAGGTCCGTGTTTACTTACACGGACCTCCGTTCTTTCACTCCGGGGGGGGGGGGCATCACGGGTGGCCGGCGGAGATCGAATCCGCCGCTCCTGCTCCCTGGCCCTCCCCGGACACAGTGAGCACGCGGGGGCGCCTCCGGCGGTGCGTGCCCGCTCACTGGGCTCGATCTCGCGGCCTCCGTCATATGACGGCGATTTGCGCAATAGAGCCACCTTGTCGCCGTCAAATGCCGATCAGCGGTCGGCAAGCGGTTAAAGGGAACTTTTCTCAGAGATCAAGCATTGCATTTCCTATAACGTGTGGTTCTGTAATTGTGCCATGAGTTTATTGGGCCTGTGTCATCAGGATTTAAAGGGAGCAGCCTGACATAAAAAAGGGTCATCCTCTTCCCTTTTATACCTGGGGTCATAGGTTCTATCAGAGTCTACTGGTTACCATTTGTTTGTAGTTCTCTTTGCATTGCATACCCTTTGCATATTTCTCAAGAGTAAGAGTTTAAAGTGATACTAAAGTCTAATTTTTTATCTATAAAAGTAACAAACTTGCCTATACCTGCGCTGTGCAGTGGTTTCGCCCAGATCCTCCTCTTCTTGAGTCCCTCTTTGACTCTCCTGGCCCCTCCCCTGCCTCCCACAGCTTGCTATGGGGGCACCCAAGACGAGCCGCAGCTCTGTGTGTCCATTCAGACATGGAGCCCTGGCCTGGCCCTGCCCCCTCTCTTTCCTCATTGGCTCACTGACTTTGATTGACAGCAGCAGGAGCCAGTGGCGCTTTGCTGCTGCAAATGAGAAGGGAGAAGGGAGAGTCCTGGACAGCGGAGTCTCTCGTGCAACATTGCTGGATCGAGATGGGGGTCAGGTAAGTATTAGGGGGGCTGCTGTACACAGAAGTTTTTTATCTTAATGCATAGAATGCATTAAGACAAAAACATTCTGCCTCTACAACCACTTTAACACTAAAAACGACTTGCCTAGCCATTCTTGTTTTTTTTTTCTGCTTTAACCACTTCTCCCCCGGAAGGATTTCCCACTGTAGGACCAGAGCACTTTTTCAATTCGGCACTGCGTCGCTTTAACTGACAATTGCGCGGTCGTGCAACGTTGTACCCAAACAAACTTTTCGTCCTTTTTTTCCCCACAAATAAAGCTTTCTTTTGGTGCTATTTGATCACCTCTGCGTCATTTCTGATCGCCGCTATAAACAAAAAAAAAAGCGTGCATTTTACAAAAAAAACGATATTTCTTACTTTTTGCTAAAATACAAATCCAAAAAAAAAAATATAAAAAAAAATGTATTCATCGGTTTTGGCCGATTTCTTTAGCTGGCAGGCCTCCCTGCTGTCTCTATCGCCTGAAGAAGTAGCGCAGGCGCCCTCTGTCATCGGCGCCTGCCAGCTAAAGAAACGCGTCGCTCATTTATGACGCCATCAGCCCTGGACTGTTCCGTCTGCTGTTCAAGCCTCATTTTCATCCCGCTCTGGAGCCGGCTGATTCCATCACCAAGCGGAGACCACGGGTCTACAGAAGCACTGTACAGCTTCTTCCTTGCCATTCCTCCGTCTGATTGGCCTCTTCCACCTTCTGGGACGGCTGTTCATGCTATTTTATATCGCCTACATGTGAGTGTTTTTATACTATTACACCAATAAACTGTTCCTACATATTACACTTAGGGCCGGTTCACACTTACGCGGCCCGTTCACATCTAGGCGAATTGTCAGGCGACTTGAGTCGCCTGACAATTCGCCTCAGTGCTGTGCAATGGAACCGTTCTAATAGGAGCGAATCGCTTCGCTGCGCCTTAGAAAAATGGTTCCTGCACTATTTTCAGGGCGATCTCAGCGCGGCTTACATTGACTTCTATAATAGAAGTCTCCTCCCAAGCCGCGTTGAGATCGCCTCGAGCGGGGCGACTTGCTTCGCCCTGGCAAGTCGCGCCGCATTGCGCCGCGTAAGTGTGAACCGGCCCTAAGAGGCGCCTCTTTAAAATGAGAAGTTTACTCTGGCATGAAGCAGCACACCTCCTCCTTCCTAGGCAGGTTCATGGCCTCTTGTTCCAGCTCCTCCATGAGATCTCCTCCCCTCCAGCACTTACTGGGCATTTACATCAAGCAGCAGTAGATGAAGGTGCAATTGTGAGGACACATTGAGGTCCTTCTGTATAAATACCACATTCCCATGAGAGACAGTGAACACCTCGCTCTATGAATCCTCCCGTCATTTCTCAGCAAGCGAACCGACAAGCTATCTCCGTCTTTATGAACACCCCATCTGACAACAAGACAAATTCCCGAGAAATTTCCTTCACTGCTCCAAAAAGAGCCACATCTAAATGATGGATAAGAGATAGCCAAAGCTCTTCTATACCCAACAAGAAAGATAGTCTATCAGTCATGGCCGGGCAACATTACAGTCTGGGATGGGGAGGGCATGAAGAACACCTAAGTGTATCAGGTGTAAATATCTGCAGCTGAATTGACTTGATACAAGGCATCTAAGGTGTCTGCTTCTAAAATCTCCGCACCTTTCCTATAATCTATATTATGGCCAAAAGCGCTCATTATTCTAAAATGGTAGCAAAACAGGAAAGGGATTTGTAATACACCAGGTGGAGGTACACTGTTTAAAAAGAACTACAGACCAAACAATTCCATAAAAATGCTAAAAAAAATCTATTTCCTGGACTGATTTTTTTTTGTTGCTGCACTATGTGCCAGGGGTGAGTCCGCATTTAAAGTATTACCCTTTAAGCCTTGAAGGCTTTCTTTAACCAGTTGCCGACCACCCGCCGTGGATTGACGGCGGCAACTCGGCTCTCCTGCCGAACCTGACAGCGGCTGCAGGAGGGAGTACTGTGGGCATGCATGCCGCCAGAGGCGCGCTCACCCACTCACACGCTAGCGTGGAAGCCAGTGAGCAGGTGGGGTAGACTCGATGTCCGCCGGCCACCCGGCAGTGGCAGAACGGGGATCTGTGTGGACGAGTGACCGAAGGTGCGATCGCACACTCACCCACTCGCGCGGAGACCGCCGTACGTACGGGTGTCATGAGGGAGGACGTCGGCGACAGTCCAAGCCGTCCTCTCGGCTCAACGGCGGCAGTTAGGTGCCGCCCACCAGCCGTTGACCAATTTCTTTCGGAAGTTCCGAATTTCCCATTATGAAATTTACGCCTGAGTGGGGACCGTGTATCACGTCGTTGTTTTTTTTTAGTCAGGTCCTTTATCTAAAAAAAATCGTAAAAATACCTTAACAAACCAGACATCAAGAAAAATTTGTCACATGGAG
>BLSH010450807.1:436766-454265 GCA_018402905.1 Glandirana rugosa | reverse complement strand
TAATTGCATGAAAAAATGTGAGGGGTGTACTCACTTTTGTGAGATACAGTATATCGGCCTAAACTGATGAAAACATTTATTTTTATATATTTTTTGGATATGTATTATAGCAAAAAGTAAGAAATATTGTTTTTTTTTTCAAATTTGTCGCTCTTTGTTTATAGCGCAAAAAATAAAAACAAATACCACCAAAAGAAAGCTCTATTTGTGGGGAAAATAGGACGTCAATTTTGTTTGGGTACAACGTCGCATGACCGCGCAATTGTCAGTTAAAGCGACGCAGTGCCGTATCGCAAAAAGTGCTCTGGTCAGGAAGGGGGTAAATACTTCCGGGGCTGAAGTGGTTAATAAAAAATAACAAACATGTCAAACTTACCTGAAAAAATAGGAAAATGACTGTGCTTCCTTTAAGTTGAAAAAGCTGCCGGCATTACAACCCAACATGCATTGAAAAATGTAAACCAAAAAATAAAAAAGTGCAGCGCTGTGAACAACACCTCGATAATCAAATTAAGGCATAAATTACATCCTAGTGAGGTAAATAATACCTTGATACCAAACGTACAGCATATACTGTATTACTTGCTTAAAAACCTAAAAATAAAAAATCCAATAAGTCAAAACCATAGAAAGTGCTCAGTGCAAAACAGCGACTAAGACTAAAAATAATTGTCTATATAGAGTTCAAATTAGTGACTGTAGTAACTGTGTTACTGATAAATAACACATGAAGAGTGTAATTTCAAAACAAGCGACCACTGGCATGCATAGTGATCCTCCACCATAGAGAAAAAGTTGGGTACTCTTACCAGAGATAAGTTGCAACCACACAGATAATAACAACCAGCAGGTATTTCCCATACAGGCATCAGCATGCAGAGATGACCACGCCGTGGGCCGTAGTCAGTAACACATCTATCCCCACACTTCTCCTGGGCAGTAATTCAGATAACCATATATGGATTTGCAACGAATATTTCCAATAGATAAAAAACTGGCTCAATGAACTGGAGGAGGCTCTCCTCATCCGGCACGTTTCGTCTAAAAAGACTTCAACTGGGGTATGTCATACTTACCTGCTCTGTGCAGTAGTTTTGCACAGAGCAGCCCCGATCCTCATCTTCTCAGGTTCCTTGCTGACGCTCTTGGCTCTTTCTTCTCATGTGGATCACAGGAGTGCAGATTGTACTGCATTCCTGGGACCCGTTTTCAGGAGACAGTAGGCTTAAGCCCGCTGTCGGATGACGTCACGGAGCCAGCCCAAGCTTGGGAAAGATCACGATCATATGGTCAGGATGCGCCCACATGCAGTGGCGGCCACTTTATTAGGGGCGCCGCCTCCCTTAATCCATGCACCTGGCCTCTAGTCTACATGCAGGGCACCGGACGCATGGCTTTCAAAGGGCTTTTTTTTTAAGCACATGGTTAGAGCCTGAGGCTCTCATTGGCTTCAAAAAGGGTGGGCTGCGCCCTGAGCACACCCAGTTGTGCGACAATACGAATTAATATTCACTATTATATTCCTGCTTCTCCTCTCGGCCAATCAGGAAGCGAGTCTTAAGACCTGATTGGCTGTGAAGAAAAGGGACCGTATTAACCAGGAGCAGAAGCAGGGGGGAAGCCACCAAGGAGGAGATGCAGGGGGAAGCCGCCGAAGCTGCCCGCGACCTCGATGGGGTGTGTGGCTGGTGGGCAGATGGACGGGCGAGTGAGGGGGGGTGGGGGGTTTGATTGATCGATCGAATGGCGGGGACAGGTGGTTTGTTTGCCGCACTCCCAAAAAATGGAGCACCAGCTGCCACTGCCCACATGCCTGGACCGGCACCAGACGAGCCGCTGAGAGGCTGAGCTGGCTGCTCCCACCCCCTCCACAGCCCACACGGCAGTAAGCGCATGGGGGGAGGGGGAGGTGGGGCAGAGCAGAAAGCCTTTGACTGCCAGTCACCAGCTCTGCTCAGGGAGCTCTGAGAACCAAACAATCAGCAATGTTTGATTGTTTAATTCAAATACTTCTTTTAAAGTGTTACTAAACCCACAACCGTAAAATCAGTCTGTATATGCAATAAAACCTGCTTGTTATACTCCCTGTGGAAGCTAAGGGGTTAATCCTCCTCATTGTGTAAAAAGGCTGTTTGATCCTGTCTTCTCTGATCCTCCCCTTCTTCCACAGTCCTCAAATCATCTCCTGATAGAACAGAGCATTGAGGGCAAGCGGCACATGCTCAGTTTGGTGTGTATTGTTAGATATTTTCAGGAGGGTGCATGTGATCAGCACAGGGCCAATCAGCACTGTCCAGACAGAGGGTCAGGGCTCCTGCAGCCTCATAGGACAATCAGGGGGGAATGAAAACCCCTCCTACAAGCTTTAACCATACACTGATAGAAGTCACAAGACTGAAATATACAGCTGATGACAAAAGGTATTTAGCAGTTTATATTTACTAAAATGTCCATGTTCTGTGTACTGTGGGAAACCAGATATAGTGAATGCAGTTTCCTGGGTATTGTAACACTTTAAAGTGGATGTAAAGCCCATTCATGAAATCTGACTTAGGCGCATCTATCTGTAGTATTTACTTATCTCTCTCCAAACCTCCAAGTCCCTGTCTTTCTGCTGCTCTGTTATCAGCATGATAACTTCTGACAAGTTCTCCAACACAGGACATAAAGCAGCTGGAAATTTGTGGCGGGGAGGGAACTTAGAGACAGATAAGCAGAGAGCTTGTCTACTCACAGCACAGCTCTGCAAGTTTCTTGTTCCTCTGCCTATGTGGAGTGGGGGGTGTGTGCCTATCCTCCAAACCAGCTGTCACACAGTGTAAGCCCAGACTCCCCTCCTACTGCTGAAACAGGAAGAAACATTTCTAACATGATGTGCACTTTCTAAGAGTATATAAAGCTGAAGACAGCAGATATACATGCAATACTTATATAGGGAGATTTGTTTCATCTCTATGTATCATCTGAGGCTGTTCACTTCACTGGGTATATGTGAGGGTTTACAACCACTTTAAGTCTAGGGGTAGAAAAATGAACGGTAACACTTACAGTATGTTATTTTTCTATCCAGAAATCTGCCACCATGCTGTGTGATCAGACCCCAAAGTCGCTATCTTTTGCTGGCCGTAGGCATTCTGACTTTTTCATGTACAATGCAGGTCCAGCAGTTTTGCATTGTACATGTGGATGGCGAGGATCTGCGACCCATTCCAGGGTATCAGAGAGAACAGCAGTGTGGTGGGGGAGCAAGGAATAAAGTAGTACAGATCCTCTACCCCTAAACTTAACAAGCATTTAGCCCTCCTAGTTCAGGGGAACCCCTTGCAAGGCTTTTTTTTTAATATCCTGGAGTTCAGCTTTAAATCCAACTTCAGTTTAAATGCTGGATACAGAAGTTTTCCTGAGCTCACCCTGAACATCAGAGAGAGGCCTGTGTGTGATCACCCTTATAAGGACAGGCGCATTTTCAAATCACTGACAGCTTGGTACAACTGCGATTGCCAGAAGGCATCCAAATATTGTAGCATCTGTTAAATTTTACACTCCGTAGTCACAAATCTCTCAAAGCCTTGATGCATTTTAAACTTTATTTTCTTTCTAAATGATTGAAGATTGATGGGTAATGCAATTGCACCTTCCACTTTACGACGCTTTCTAATTTAATAAAGCGTTGTAACCTTATCTTTTCATTTTTTTTCCTACCAAGCGAGTAAAATCATTCATTTAGTAAAACTCATTAGAATTTCCATAAATCAGCCATTTAGCAAGGAACTGGAATAGCTGGAGTTACAGTTTCTTCATTTTCGGTACATTTGAAGCACTGGAGTTGAAACCATTAGGACAATTACCTATATGTACTCAGTGGGCAGATTATTAGGCATGCCCATCTGGCACCTATAAGGCCTTATTTACACCAGCCCAGTCTGCTGCAGTGCGTTAAACACTCGGTGGTTTCTTTGTTAACATGCATTCAGTTAAAGCACCCATTTTATTTGATTGGGGTGCCCGACACACCACAACAGATTGAAAATCACTCAGCACTTCAAAGCAAGTGCACTGAGAAGATGTGTTGGGGACAGTGAGGGCCCATTCATACGGGGGTGCCCAGGTGCCACCCCCCCCCAAAAAAAAATAATTAACTAATTAAAAAAGTCCCCTTTAAAGAAAAAAAAGTTTGTGTAAATTAACATAGTGCTCTGTGTTCGGGTGCCAGACACAGTGCATTATGGGAAGCATGACGTTGTGGCAATCACATGGTTGCAGGCGTCACGCTTCAAACAGGAAACCTACAACACAGCTTACATCCATGTATGCCTGTAGTATAGTATTACAGAGGTAGATAGTGCAAGCAGGAAGTATCTGGCCATACAAGATCAAAGAGCCTTTTTACACAATGCAGACGATTAACCCCTCAAATGCCACAGTGCCTTTTCCCTAGCAAGACTTTGCTTGTTTGGACATCCATACCACTCATCTGAGGAGTTTTACACTGAAACAGCGCTGGGTCTGTGTGAAGAGTTGCCATTGGGGTTGAGCATTAAGAGCGCTTATTGACCACTATAAATAAGGGATCAATTTTATTTGATTATATTGCAGGAGTCCTCTACAGGTTCCTTTGGAAGCTACTGTTCATCCCTCATAGCTACTCAGCAGCAACCGACAGTTCCAGCACTCGTCACCATAAGGACATCTTCCAAGTATCAAACCATCCCGGGCAAGCCACCAAATAGTGACGGCTTGGGGAGTATATTTTTTGGGAAGCTATTTGGAGGGTGCCTGCCCTGTATCTTCACGTTATCTGTGGGAGAAGGATCGTCCATGCAGCACTGGAGAAGGCTTCCTGCTTGACCAGTTTCATTTGTAATCTAGTGTGTTAGACCGCTCTTACATAAGGGGTCACACACTCGAGGGTAAGAGCATAGCACATGTTACGTACCTGACGGTGGAGTCTGTCTTGTGCAGGGAACAACCGCTCTTGCGCACCCGATTCAAGGACCCCTGGTAGTGTAGACAGAGGCCCGAGAGTGCGGGATGGCACGAGGGCTGGATGGTCACAGATGTTGTAGTGAGATTCCAGCAGGTCGTGCAAACAGGAGAATGGTCGTACAAGCAGGGTTGGCAACGTGCAGGCAGAAAGGTACAAAAGGGGTTAAGCAAGCGGATCGTCAAGTTCAGGCAAGGTTCGTTAACGGGCGGGCAGCGGAGGTACAGAGGAGTAGACAAACGGATGGTCGTGGATAGCCGGGGTCGATGCAGGTAGCGGACAACAGGTCAAAGCAAGCCGGGTAGACAGGAAACAGGTGAAAACACAGGAACAGGTAGGGAGCTGAGGCTCACAGGTCTGGAACGCTGTAGAACAAGCAGCAACTTGGTGCAGGATGTCCAGGGTTTAAATAGGCACCATTTGGCGCCGTTTCCGGCGCGTGCGCGCGCACAGGCGCGCGCACGCGCACGGGAGCGCGCGAGCGCGCACGGATGCGCGCGCACCACCCGGAAACGGCCAGGAACACTGGCAAAGTCCTTTTTACTGACAGCACAGAAGATGTTGTGTGGCACAAGATTGCTGTGTTTCCTGCACGGAGGCTGGGACCCTTTCTTCCTTTTTTTTATCTCTTTTCATGGACTTTTATGATTGCCTAGCGCTGCACTCATTATTGTTATTTAAGGGTTTAATCCTGCCTTGAGGCGCTTTGCTCTGTGCCTCCAGCTGCCTATTGGTTCCTGGTAGTGTCAATCAATCACCACCATCCAAAAGACAGCTGTGATTGATCTCGGAGGAGCCTCGGCGTCACTTCCGGCCATGGAGAGAGAAGCCGGACTACAGGCTCCAGCCCACTCACCGCAAGCGCTGCCTCTGCATACAACAACCTCTGGCCGCATACCGATCTCTGCACACTCTTGCCTGCCTGCCTATTAGATGGGGTAAGTGCGGGATTTGTCCCAACTTCGAGGGGGGGCGCCGCAAACCCCTCTCTGGGACTGTATATACCCCTATCTGGTGACTGTATACCCTATCTGGGGCTCTGTATACCCTATCTGGGACCCTGTATACCCCTAACTGGGACCCTGTATACGCCTATCTGGTGACTGTATACCCTATCTCGGACCCTGTATACCCTATCTTGAGCTCTGTATACCCCTATCTGGGACCCTGTATACCCTATCTGGGACCCTGTATACCCTATCTGTGGCTCTGTATACCCTATCTGGGACCCAGTATACCCTATCTGGGACCCTGTATACCCTATCTGGGGCTCTCTATACCCTATCTGGTGACTGTATACCCTATCTGGGACCCTGTATACCATACCCCTATTTGGGGCTCTGTATACCCTATCTGGGACCCTGTATACCCTATCTGGTGACTGTATACCTTATCTGGGACCCTGTATACCCTATCTGGGGCTCTATATATCCTATCTGGGACCCTGTATACCCCTATCTGGTGACTATATACCCTATCTGGGATCCTGTATACCCCTATCTGTAGACTGTATACCCTATCTGGGACACTTTATACCCTATCTTGGACCCTGTATAACTTTATCTGGTGACTTTATACCCTATATTGGACCCTTGTATACCCTATCTGGGGCTCTGTATACCATATCTGAGACCCTGTATACCCTATCTGGGACCCTGTATACCCCATCTGGAGATTGTATACCCTATCTGGGACCCTGTATACCCTATCAGGGGCTCTCTATACCCTATCTGGGACCCTGTATACCCCTATCTGGTGACTGTATACCCTATCTGGGACCCTGTATACCCTATCTCGGCCTCTGTATACCCTATCTGGGACCCTGTATGCCCCTATCTGGTGACTGTATACCCTATCTGCGACCCTGGATACCGCTATCTGGTGACTGTATACCCTATCTGCGACCCTGGATACCCCTATCTGGTGACTGTATACCCTATCAGGGACCCTGTATAGTATACCCTATCTGGGGCTCTGTATACCCTATCTGGGACCGTATATACCCCTACCTGGTGACTGTATACCCTATCTGGGACCCTGTATACCCTATCTGGAGACTGCATACCCTATCTGGGACCCTGTGTACCCTATCAGGGGCTCTCTATACCCTATCTGGGACCCTGTATACCCTATCTGGGACCCTGTATACCCTATCTGGGCCTCTGTATACCCTATCTGGGACCCTGTATGCCCCTATCTGGTGACTGTATACCCTATCTGCGACCCTGGATACCCCTATCTGGTGACTGTATACCCTATCTGCGACCCTGGATACCCCTATCTGGTGACTGTATACCCTATCAGGGACCCTGTATAGTATACCCTATCTGGGGCTCTGTATACCCTATCTGGGACCGTATATACCCCTACCTGGTGACTGTATACCCTATCTGGGACCCTGTATACCCTATCTGGAGACTGCATACCCTATCTGGGACCCTGTGTACCCTATCAGGGGCTCTCTATACCCTATCTGGGACCCTGTATACCCTATCTGGGACCCTGTATACCCTATCTGGGCCTCTGTATACCCTATCTGGGACCCTGTATGCCCCTATCTGGTGACTGTATACCCTATCTGCGACCCTGGATACCCCTATCTGGTGACTGTATACCCTATCTGCGACCCTGGATACCCCTATCTGGTGACTGTATACCCTATCAGGGACCCTGTATAGTATACCCTATCTGGGGCTCTGTATACCCTATCTGGGACCGTATATACCCCTACCTGGTGACTGTATACCCTATCTGGGACCCTGTATACCCCTATCTGGTGACTGTATACCCTATCAGGGACCCTGTATACCCTATCTGGGGCTCTGTATACCCTATCTGGGACACTTTATATCCTATCTTGGACCCTGTATAACTTTATCTGGTGACTGTATACCCTATATTGGACCCTGTATACACTATCTGGGGCTCTGTATACCATATCTGAGGCCTTGTATACCCTATCTGGGACCCTGTATATCCCATCTGGTGACTGTATACCCTATCTGGGACCCTGTATACCCTATCTGGGGCTCTCTATACCCTATCTGGGATCCTGAATACCCCTATCTGGTGACTGTATACCCTATCTGGGACCCTGTATACCCTATCTGGGACCCTGTATACCCTATCTGGGCCTCTGTATACTCTATCTGGGACCCTGTATGCCCCTATCTGGTGACTGTATACCCTATCTGGGACCCTGTATAGTATACCCTATCTGGGGCTCTGTATACACTATCTGGGGCTCTTTATACCCTATCTAGGGCTCTGTATACCCTATCTGGGACCCTGTATACCCTATCTGAGGCTCTGTATACCCTATCTGGGACCCTGTATTCCCTATTTGGGGCTCTGTATACCCTATCTGGGACTTGTAAACCCTATCTGGGGCTCTGTATATCCTATCTGGGACCCTGTATACTCTATCTGGTGACCGTATAACCTATTTGGGACCCTGTATAGTGCTATCTGGGGCTCTGTATACTGCTATATGGTGACTGTATACTGCTATATGGGGCTCTGTATACTGCTATCTGGGGCTCTGTATACTGCTATATGGTGATTCTGTATACCCCTATCTGGTGCTATGTATACTGCTATATGGTGACTGTATACTGCTATATGGGGCTCTGTATACTGTTATCTGGGGCTCTGTATACTGCTATATGGTGACTCTGTATACTGCTATCTGGGGCTCTGTATACTGCTATCTGGTGCTCTGTAAGTGTATACTGCTATCTGGTGACTCTGTATACTCCTATCTGGTGATGCTGTATACCACTATCTGGTGATGCTGTATACCACTATCTGGTGATGCTGTATACCCTATCTGGTGATGCTGGGCTGTATACTCCTGACACAAGGGGTGGAAACTATAAAGGGTGGGGCTTATGAGAAACGGAAGGGGTCAAAAAGGAAGGGCGGGGTCTGGCGCCCCCATCCTAAAATTTCACCAGCCACCACTGGTTGGGAAGCTGTTTTGGAATGAATGGAATTGCGTCTCAATTACTGAAACACACTCGTTACTGCACTGTAAGCATATAAACAGGCCCTTAAGGGTTTGCATGATCAGCAACAGTACATACTGTAGATACACGGTGGGATAGGCCTCTCATGTGACCCTTGCTTGGCACACTCAACGAGGAGTGAAACATGGAGGAAGTGACAACCACTCTGTCACCTTGACCCGCCCCACATACACATCCGAGATCCCTACCACTTGCTCTTCATCCTGTATAGGCACTGGGTGGTCCTCAGTGATGCAGAGAACAGCATTTACAGAATGAAGAGGGCGTTGTTCACTTCTTCATTTTCCTGGGAGCTCAGTTGCCTGGATGACGCACCCGCTGAGGTCATGTCTGTAGCGCACCCTCGAAGGAGCCACTTGTATGAGAAGCCCTCTGAAACCGGTTTCTTTCCCCACTTAGTTTACTGCCTTTTACTGCTCTGACAAACCTTTTATCAATGGAATGAACAACAAC
Source organism: Glandirana rugosa (assembly GCA_018402905.1). Lineage (NCBI taxonomy): Eukaryota > Metazoa > Chordata > Amphibia > Anura > Ranidae > Glandirana > Glandirana rugosa. Next base: position 444,800 of record BLSH010450807.1, on the reverse strand, counting down.
AGATTAGGATAATACTGAGTGTATTAGAAACAGATTGTACAAATAAACAATGTAACACAGAACTATGACCAAATGCTTTAACGGTAAGAGGGTCACTAAAGGTGCAAGAAAGTTTGCTTGACTTAGACCCCATACACACTATTAGATTTTCTGAAGATTGTTTCCTTCAGGTTTACCAAAACCATGTAGTGTAAGGGCCTGCCTGATTGCATACAAATTGGAACTCATAATATATGGTTTTGGTAAATCTGAAGACAAAAATCTGCAGAAAATCTAATAGTGTGTATGGGGTCTAAAGATGGAGGCATCACTGCCATTTGACCCTGATATGACCATGCTAGGTCCACGTCTTTCTGCAAGACTTTTACTATATCAAAAATAAGACAATCTCCGGGGGGAAGAAGAAAAAAATAAACAATGAAGTATATGCAAATACTGTGAGACAGAATGAAATGGTCTCAGAATGATTATCTCTGCCGGGTTTGTTGGGGCCCTTAGGGTGGTGCACAAATGGTGATACTTGGTGGTTTCTATCAGCTCTCAGTTCAAGAAGAATAACTATTGAAGAGACATTTAATGAAAATACTTTGCATGAGATCATAAACAGTAGAAAAGAATGAAAGAAGTTAAGGGGAAAGTAATACAAGTTCTGGATCAATGGGGCCATCCTGTGGAGGGTAGGAGGTGGCAGGGCCCAGTGGTATACTATACAGGTGGGGCAATGCCTGTGTAACAGGAATATAAAGCTATGCTGGTTTAAAGTCTCAATCCCTGCTGTACATCCTGTATGTAATGGGTTGACAACCCTCTTGCCAATCCTCATGGATCGATAGCTTGAAGGTCGGCAAACCAGCGCTGTAATTACTGGTGATGCAGAAGAAGGCTGGCAAACCCACACTGAAGCACCGGGGTGCTGCTGTTTAGGCTGCACTGGAGGAGAGTGCTTTGAGGGCTTAGCACTCCTGCCTGGGCTTCTGCTTCCTTCCTCGGTCTGTAGCCAAGTGCCCCAAAGGTCCCCGAGCAGTTTACTCAGCTCTCCCCCTCTCCTCTTCTCTGGCTGCATAGTTTTCTGGGAACTGTAGTTTCCTCTCTGTTGTAATGTAGTACCACCAGTACATAGTGAAACTACATCTCTCATAGTCCTTTACTTAACAATATCTCCTCCTATCAGTCTGATGCTTACCAGTCAAGAAGAGGGCATAAATAGTCAACAATGACATAGCGAGAGGGCATGCCAGGACAATAATAGTTCTGTGACTGTCTCTTGTTTTCCTTAAAGGGGCCTTTATGCCAGCACCTGGCTACATGTCTTTGAAGGCCAGGGTTCACAAAAAGTGAGTTAAAAGACCCTGGTAAGAAGACTGTCGACCAGGACTGGAAGAGGACTAAGAGAAAAAAATTGCTTTGAATTTAATTTTTTTAATGACTTAAATATCCTGGGAGTGAGGCTTTAAAGTTATTCCTTTATCAAAAATTGCATCTAAATTAGTTGTAAACCTCTCTCAAAAAAAAAATTAACGAAGCATATCCTTCTATCGTGTGTAATTGTCTCAACCCAAAGCACCTGGTGTGATTTCTGTCTCCGCTGTCATTCCTCTGCTATCTGTCATTTCTGACAGTCCATGCTGACACCACAGAATCCTGTAAGATGGCCCTGCTCCCTCTCCAGCCCACAGCTGGCGATTGACAGCCTCAACTGTGCATGTTTTCCTATGAGACTGTGTAGAGACATGTCCATTCCCTTCACTCGGGTCTAAGATTACACTCAGTTGCCTGCTCTATGCTGTGCAGTGTGTGATATCAGATCCCCACCCCCTGCTTTTTCAAGCTCAGAGGTGCTGTGTAAATTATGTATTTGGAAATGCTGTAGAGAAGAGAGGCAGCAGATAAACAGGTACGTATGTACTTTACAACCACTTTAATTGCAATAAAATGCCACAGCTGTTTATAAGACAAATAATGGTGTGGTCTGTCACTGTGTGCCTTTATTATTAATAAAACAATTCTTAATTGTTGGTATAATGGGTTTGGGGGCCTGCGTAGCCCCATGATCTTACTTTATGTAGTGAGCTGCAATCATATGATCTGTGGTTTGGTTATCAGCACTCCCCCTACCCCCTTTTCCTCCAGTACTATAAGCTCAACTCTTCTTCTCTACCCGGTGCTTTGAGCAAACAATGTGAAATACTGGGTATGGGTGACCATGTGTCTCGCTCCCACTCCCCCATCTGACACTGCCGGTACCTCATCATTGGCCCAGGAATGTTACCTGGTGCCAGAAAAGAACTCCAAAGTCCTGTTTAAGCCTTGGCAATCTTTTTTGAAGCTTACACAAGGCTTTTTGATCTGGTCTCAGTGGCGGAATGGTGGCAAGGTAAAGGACCTGCTGCCTGGGAGGGCTAATCCTGCTAAAAGCTACTCCCACTGAAAGCAGCGGAATAATCAGAACACATATTGAGATTACCATACATATAGCGATTGGTGAAGGGTTTCATCATCGATTTAAAAAATCGAATGATGCAACACATACAGTACTGTTCTACTTATTGCGATCATTTGAAAATATTTGTGCAAAATACTGTCTGTCCACTAGAAGGCTTGGTTAATATTTGTGCACTGTGGGAATGTGAGCCAAATTGTGTACATGAGGAAATATGAAAGATGCAGAAGCAATCCAATCCTAGTGTGCAGTCTGCAACACAGTTGCCAAGGCTCAGTGTTTCTTTTCACACTAAATACAATGTATAAGAGAGACGAGCCGGCAACTCCAAAGTCCTTGTTGCAAAAATATATTGGCTACGTATGAGCATTAAAAAGCAAACAGCTGACTAAGTCTCACGCCGAAACGCGTCCGTTTTTTAATGCTCATATGTAGCCAGTATATTTTCTCTATATCCAAATCGCGGACATACCTGAAATGCACAAAAACACACATCCTTTTTGTGCATTTTGACAACAGTCAAAATATATATATATTTTTATAGACTTATATTTTTAGTGTTGGTTAATATAACCTTCTATGAGGAGGTGAGCTGCCATCTAGATAAAAGAAGTCCTGTAGATGTGGTGTATCTAGATTTTGCAAAGGCATTTGCTACAGTTCCCCATACTTACTGTACAAATTAAGGTCTGTCAGCATGGATCATAGGATGTGTACCTGGATTGAAAACTGGCGACAGGGATGATTCCAGAGGGTGGTGATAAATGGGGAGTACCCGGAATGGTCTGGTGTAGAAAGTAGGGCTCCCCAGGGATCTGTCCTGGGACCAATCCTATTTAATTTATTCATAAACGATCTGGAGGATGGGATAGACAGCTCAATCTCAATATTTGCAGATGATACCAAGCTAAGCAGGGCAATCATTTCTCCACAGCATGTGAAAATTTTGCAAGAAGATCTGAACAAATGATTGGGGTGGGCAACTACATGGAAAATGAGGTTTAATGTAGAAAAATTGAAAATAATGCATTTGGGTACCAAAAATATGAATGCAAACTACTCACTAGGGGGAGAGCCTCTGGGAGAATCTAGGATGGAAAAGGACCTAGGGGACCTAGTAGATTACAGGCTCAGCAATGGCATGCAATGCCAAGCTGCTGCAAGCAAAGCTAACAAGGTGTTGGCATGCATCAAGAACGGGATTAACTCCAGAGATAAATCAATAATTCTCCCACTATACAAGTCTCTGGTGAGGCCGCACTTGGAGTATGCCGTCCAGTTCTGGGCACCAGTCCTCAGAAAGGATGTCCTGAATCTAGAAAGGGTTCAGAGAAGGGCAACAAAGCTAATTAAGGGACTGGAGGACCTTAGTTATGAGGAAAGATTAGGATCACTGAACTTATTCTCTCTGGAGAAGAGACGCTTGAGAGGGGATATGATTTCAATGTACAAATACTGTACTGGTGACCCCACAATAGGGACAAAACTCTTCTGCACAAGAGAGCACAAAAATACACGTGGCCATTCATTAAGATTAGAAGAAAAGCAGTTTAACCTCAAAATGCATAAAGGGTTCTTTACGGTAAGAGCAGTAAGGATGTGGAATTCTCTTCCACAAACAGTGGTTTCAGCAGGGAGCATAGAAAATTGCAAAAAACTATTAGATGGGCACTTAAGGCCTCATACACACGGACGTTTCTAAAAAAATAAACAAAACGTGGGCCCGACATCAAGGAAAAAAAGTCTGCGTTTTTCGGCGTTATGCATCGGCGTTTTTGAGCGTTAGTGAGCGTCGGCGTCAATAGGCGTTTTTAAAAAAAAATCATCCCTCTGCTATTTTTCAACCTAAAAACGTCGGCGTCAAAAAACGCTGGAAAACGCCGGTATAATAATAGGTGGCGTTTGTTGGCATATTGTGGCGTCAGCGTCAAAAAATGCCAAAACGTTACAGCCTCAGAACGTGATGGCTGTGGGTTCTACTTTCAGCTCACTAACGCCAATGTCATCTACAGCTCAAAAACGCCAACGTTTTTATGGGGCCATTGACTAACATGGAGAGCTGCAAAAAACGCCAGAAAACGCCGGCATCAAAAAACATCCGTGTGTATGAGGCCAAAAGTGGTAGTAAACCCTCCTATCATTTTCAGCCAAGGAAGCTGCCATCTTGGCCTCTGTTTAATATACAACTGCCATGATGCTGCACATGTGATCAGCTATGACACCAGCCATTGGATGGTTTGACAGTTTGGTTTAGAGCACAACCAATGGGAGTGTTACATTTCCGGCACGTGCCAGAAATGTAACTGGTTTTTAACCTGTTAAATGGATGGGTTTACTACCGCTTTAAGGGACCACAACATTGAGGGATATACAATGTAATATTGACATAAAAGCACACACATAGGTTGGACTTGATGGCCTTTTTTCAACCTCACAAACTATGTAACTGTGTAATATAATAAAAATATAACATAATATAAGATTCTAATATAACAAAATAATATTATATACCATATCATGTTAATACAATAATATATTATAATATAATAATATCTTATAATAAAATAATATATTGCAATATGATATAATCAAAAGAAATCAACACAATTCAGCGAAGGCCAAGTTGAAATCTATAGAGTGTTGGCTAAATTGATCAAATTCGGATTCTTCGGTTTTGATTTTTATCATTCAATTAATTTAAAAAGAGGAAGGGGGTGCACCCCCGAAACGCGTCAGCTTTCATCTTGCTTTGTGCCTTGATTTTATCATGTCCTCTCTTCATGTGTCCTTTGTGAGTACCCCTTTTTAACATTTTTATTTGGAATAAATTATTTTTGGTAATGCACTAGGTGTGTGCGCCTTCCTTTTCTTCTCTTTTTAGTATTTTTTGGATTCCCCGTCCTAGGAGGGCAGCACACATCTGGTCACCCATTCCTTCCCCACATGGTCGCTTGTCATCCTGAGGAATTTATAGCGCTGGAACGTATCACTTTTTATTCAATTAATTTAGTTGCACCAAATAATCGAATGTATGACTGTACTGATACATGTGTCCGCGCCATACTACAGTATATAGTCAAAAAGTAGGCGTCCAATAGATCTAAACTATAATTACAAATCTCACCAACAGCTTGTTCTGCTCTGATTAGCTTATTTGTTTATTCTGGATGGGGGAAGAGAGTTTTGGGGCATTGTCAGTTAACTTAGTGGAAATTAGGGCAGAGAATGGCATCAATTGTCTTTGCTCATTAAAGCATGGCTCTGCAGATGTTCTCCCTTCCACATTTTGTGTTGTGTACTGTTTGTCAGCCGCCTCCCTTTCCCCCCGCATCCCGCTCGTTGCAAATAGATGGCTTACAAATGACACAGGTAAATATTTGCGCACAGAAAATATCAAACAGACATTTAAATCGCCCAAACGCTTGCCTAAATCAACTTGTTATTTACCGTGGCAATAAAAACTAACACAGATTTCATTAAATGACAGCGCTGGGAGTCGTACGGGACCGCTGCAGAAATATACGCGGCGTGCTAGGAAGAGCGAGCGGGAATCCTCTGCTAATTGCCGCGGTGTGTAATTATTCGGAAAGTGGAATGAAATGGCGGTTTAATGGTAACCTGGCAATTTATTAAGACAATACAAAAAATAAAAGCCGCTTTAATTAAGGGTTGTAGTAAAAGACAAGATCAATGTCTTGTCTTTTAAATGTCTTTAGGATATGTCTGTAAATGTGTTATGCTGTGTTATGTAAATGATCTTCTGTATTTTCATACTGCCAATGACATACATACCTTTATAGTATATTACTGAATGCATATAAATGCATGTAATTATTTTGAATTTCATAATTAGCATTTACCTGAGTTCAGGTGCGGTCAATGTAATTGTGTTTACAGAAAAAAGAATTCTGTGCATTGAAGGGCTGATTAGATCCTCTGAACATATTACCACCTTTCTGCCAAGTGCACGCATACAGTTGTGCTCATAAGTTTACATACCCTGGCAGAATTTATGATTTCTTGGCCTTTTATCAGAGAATATGAATGATAACACAAAAACTTTTATTTCACTCATGGTTAGTGTTTGGCTGAAGCCATTTATTATCAATCAATTGTGTTTACCCTTTTAAAATCATAATCATCAACAGAAACTACCCAAATGATTGTGATCAAAAGTTTACATACCCCAGTTCTTAATACCGTGTATTGCCTCATTTAACAACAATGACAGCTTGAAGACTTTTGTGGTATTTGTGGACGAGGCTCTTTATCTTCTCAGGTGGTAAAGCTGCCCATTCCTCTTGGTAAAAAGCCCCCAGTTCCTGGAAATTCTTGGGCTGTCTTGCATGAACTGCACGTTTGAGATCTCCCCAGAGTGGCTCAATGATATTGAGGTCAGGAGACTGAGATGGTGTTTTGCTTTGCGTTTATCTATTAAGATTCTTGCGGTAAAATCAAGGAAGTTTAGAATTCTGTGGTGTATCAATGCTTTTACTATACAGAAAATTTGCTCATACAAACTATAGGATACACAATAACACATAGCTTACAAAAATATGCCCACAGCATGCATAATAAGTCAACTAAACGAGTTACTCAACTTAGGGGTCAAGATGTAACGTCCTTCTTTGCTCAGTCCAAATCAAAACTTCTCCAAAGTTCTCCAGCACATGGCAGCCATGTCTTGCTTCTCCATCTTCTCAAACACAACTCCTTGTCTGCTCCCATGTGGCTTTCCAAAGAACCTCCAGCCCCTCCCACCAACTTCCTGTATATACACTTCCTGCAGAGAACTTCCTACCTAGCAGTCCAACTGCTCTATTTACATATCAATGGAGGGGGAAGGGGGAAACCTGACTTCCCTTCAAATCTAACTCCATATTATGATACATAAAGTCACTAAAACTTGGCCATGGCAACACAGATGGCCACTCCAGAACCTTCACTTTATTCTGCTGCAGCCAATGACAGGTCAAATTGGCCTTGTGTTTTGGATCATTGTCATGTTGGAATGTCCAAGTACATCCCATGCACAGCTACCTGGCTGATGAATGCAAATGTTCCTCCAGTATTTTTTGATAACATACTGCATTCCTCTTGCCATCAATTTTGGCCAAATTCCCTGTGACTTTGTAGCTCACACATCCCCAAAACGTCAGAGATCCCCCTCCATGTTTTACAGGCCTTGTTGACTCCTCTCCAAATGTAATGTTTGTGGTTGTGGCCAAAAAGCTCAATTTTGGTCTCATCACTCCAAATGACTTTGTGCCAGAAGGTGACAAAGTTCTACATGTTATTCCTCCGTGACGTACCAGCTCAGCGGTCTTTTTACGGTAATGATGCGTTTACGGTGTTTCATAGGGTGAATGTTATGCGGTTTGTCGTGTCTCTGTTCGGAGTTTGGAAGACCGTGTTTCAGTAAACCTCACTACTCTGGTTTTAACTCGAAAAACCGGTGTTGGTGTTTGTAATGTAAACCTCTCCTCAGTTGTTCCGGACATTTTGTACCTCCCCCTAGAGACTGCAAAACCCCTACACACTCGATGTTTCAGTGTCCCTTAAACCGGTTTTAACTACCGTTCTCCTTACGTCAT
>BLSH010450807.1:400514-418068 GCA_018402905.1 Glandirana rugosa | reverse complement strand
TTTATTGTGCTCAAGGAAGATAATTTCTGGAGCTCTGACATTGCTCACTGTGGTCGCAGATCCTTCAAGAGCAGAGTTACTGAAACTGCTATGCTACCCTCCTTCTGCCCATTCACAGAAGCCTTTGTATTATGTAAACGTTTTCACTAAATACAAAGGCTTCTGTGAATGGGAAGCAGAGGGGAGGCACAGGCTTAGCTGCTCTGTGGGCTTTCCTCCTCTTAGCTGAAGTGTATCCTCTGGGAGTGCAATAAACCTATCAGTAATAGAGATCACTGGAGGTGACATGCACCTAATTGGACTTAACTCATAGTGTACCTGTACTTTTTTCAAAGTTGCTAAATTCCTGGAATTCAGCTTTAAAGCCAGACAGGCCTGGGAAAGGCTAGCTTTAGAAGAATATTTTTCTGCATTTCAGGTTTCCTTTAAGCTGATTGACAAAGAGGCGATTCCAAAAGGCACAGCTCCTTTTTACTGTATGTATTCTGGTAACTTTTGGTCTATACTTCCCAGTTACTGTATTGCAAGCGGCAAGGAGAAAACATTAAAAGAAAAATTCCATGATTTGTATTGAACTGCTCATCCCTGCGATACCTAAACTTGCATTAAAGCCCACGAGGTGAGACATTATCATTACAGAATAAGATTTGTGGTGTTTTTAAATTTTAAATTGCTCCCTTAATGTCTGTGCAACTGACATGAAAAATGGCGCCATTCTACGGTTGTTCGCACCTCTCGGTAAAGGCATCTTCTATCTCCCGTTCGCTCGGCTTGAGAGTAAACACAGCGAGCGTCTGATTTTCATTTACCAATCTCTAAACTCATCTCCCAGGGGACCCCCGGGCTTAACCTGTTGTATTAAACATCTGTTGCTACAGAGACTTCATAATGGAAAGTGAGGAGAGAAAAGTGAAATTTGTCTTGCCGAGATGGCTGGTGCACTTCCAGCTGTTGACTTGCAATTAAAAAGACAAAGCTTTGCTGTGGAAAAAAAAAATGATACACTTTAATATCCCTCAAACATTGCAGTGTCTGTTCTTGGTGGTGGAAGAACTGCGGGTGTAGGGCACAGGCAAAACTGTCATCCCCTGACATTAGTATAACATATGAGCTGTGCCCCAAGGTGTCACATACCCATATACAGAGTCTGAGATTATGAGGGTGGATTCTTGCACAGTTCCTGTCCTAGCACCCCTGAAAGTTGGGACAGGGCCTGCAGGTCTGCAGTGGGGGCTGGTGGTATTTTTTTTGGTGGGGCAGCAAACAGTGCACTGCCAGCCACCACCCACAGTCGGGTTACCTGCACTCCTCCCCCCGGCTGGGTGGTCATCTGGCCGCAACACTTTACGTGGGCTTCCCTCCGGGTGACGGGCTTCTATAGCTCCTCTTCTCGCGTCTCCTTCAGTGACGGGTGCTTCCCTCTGGGTGACAGAAGAGTGGTCCGCAAGCTTCCCCTGCGTCTCCTCTCCTCACATCTCCTCCCTCCTCCTCCCGGTGGCCAGCATAGCTTCTCCTTTCAGCCAATCAGGAAATGGGTCTCAAGACCCGCTTCCTGATTGGCTGGGAGGAGAATTAGTGTGAAAATAGCGAATATTCATTCGCTAGTGTCACATAAATGGGTGGGCTTCAGGCACAGTGCTCTGCACCCCAAGCCCACCCTGTTTTGAAGCCTATTAGAGCCTCTGGTTCTAATCATGTGCTTCAAAGACAAACACCCCCCCCATTGGAATCCATGTGTTCGGTGCCCTGCATGTAGATTAGGGGGCTGGATGCATTGATGGCCTGCCACTGGTCTGCAGAGGCAAAGGAAAGGCACAAGTGCCAAGGTTTAGATACTGTGAGCAGGAATTTGGGAGCACTGGTATATGATGAGCATAAATACAGGTGGTGATGCACCGTGGAGATGTCAAGTATAGTTAAAGGTGGAGTTAGGTCCAAAACCTGGTCTAGTAATACCCAAGTGGAAGGACACCAGGACATAAGCATAAACAGAGTAAGGAACAGGCAGAAGTCAGCACCAATCGGGCAGCGAGTTACTGATTCCCCAGATCCCTTATATTTGTATCTTGGAGCGTATCTCAGTGAGAGTTGGGTATAAACCAACAAGTATGGGAACTACGGCACAACTGGAGGGGAGTTCTTTATAATACACTTTCTGTGTTTTTTTACATATTTTTTTTTCCGACCCCGAAAGAAGTAATTTATGACAAAACACGTAGGGCTACGTACTGACATCATCATGTTCCCGGAAATGATGGTGGACTTGTTGTATTTGCTGGTTAGATAAGGTTTTTCACTGCACAATCATTTTAATTTGTATGTGTCAGGGCTGAGCTCAGCGCTCCCCTCTCAGAGCTCTAGTGCTCAGCCATCGGTTAATTGCCAGCACTCTTCATTCAATAGTGACTCATCTGGTCTTTATTTCCTGCTCGTCAGCTAGCCCTGCTGGCTATTTAAACTGCCTGGATCACATATTCTGTGCCTTCGCCTGATCAACATATCCGGAAACTCTCTGCTGTGTTTTCCTGTTAAAGACTTTGCCTGGCTGACTTCCATTCTGGTTCCTGATGCTGTTTGCTGCCTCTACTACGCTGATCTCTGGATTCCTGTTTCACTGGCTTGTTCTGACTACGTGCCCTGTTTATCGAACCCTGGCTATGTTTTGACTACGTTTGCTCTGTTTGTACCATTTTATTCAAAAGTGTGATTTTTACTGCACTTCTGTCTCAGTCGGATTCACGGTTCCTGACAGTATGCAAGGGTAATTTTTAGCATAATAAACATTGTTTTGAGGATTTGACAGGAATGCTTGCTCTTATATATCGTTATGAGCGCTGCTTGGATGATGATGAAAGGAAGATTTCTATGAGGATCCCTGTCACATATCTGGTGATGGAACTTGATGTGGAGAGGTAGATGTCTCTTACACCTCCAGCTTAGTATTCCTGGTAAGGTATCAGGAGGCAGAAGAGTCCAGAGTAGCATGAGTGTTCTTGCAAAGAGAAATGTGCATAAGCTGTCTGTCTGCACCCAGATGCAGGCTGGACCATGGATGCAGGGCGGCACAGATGGCAGGTCACTGGCAGACAGACAACAGGTACGAGGTAGGCTGCAGGAGAACAGATGATAGCTACAGGTACAGAGCACGGAGCAGAGTCAGGCAAGTTGGGTCAGTAACTAGCGGGCAGGTCAGAAGCAAAACAACAGACAGAAGGATAATCAGAGCCCAGACCAGAGTCAGCAACGATGATGCAGGTAGGCAGAGGAAGCATGCAGTGATGTGGTCCAGAGGCAAGCCTGGGGTTGGTACAGTTCAAATGTGTAGAGAAAACAAACAAAACAGGTGGAAAATGAAAACAGTATCAGTCCACTACCACTTCCTACCATATAGGTTGTGTCATCAAGCCTAACCAGCATATAGAAAACGATTTCCCCAGTTTGGGGATAATGGAAACTTGTATTTTAGCAATGTAAACGTTGTAATAAATTTATACTACTTTTTGAAAGTCCGCACCTTGGTGTCATTTATAGAGTCTCTGTGTCCCCAAGCTGGGGAAATCATCTTCCAGAGTTTAAATGTGGTCAAGGCGGATCAGGTCTACAACAGGAGATCAGATGCAGGAACAGGTAGCAGATATGCAGGAAACGCTGTAGACAATGGCAAGGCAAGGTCCTAGTGCATAATTGCTGTTTAAATAGCCTGCTTGGCACGTGTTTTAGTGGCACGCATGCTCTAATATGTGCACGAGCATGAGTCTGGCTAAAAGGAATTCTACGTTTGCTCATAACTATGCGTCTGAGCACATTCCGTCTTCCCTGACAATCTCTGATGTTATAGAAGAGTATCAGCTGAAGTGATTTAGTTATGATGCATCCTTTAAGCTATGAGCTCTATATGACTTCTTTTTAGCTACAGGGTCATTTATCGTTGGTAAGCTTGCATTTGTACCATTGAGATGGTGCTTTTGAAGCATGGATTCCAATCTGTGATGATGTCACTCTTTGATGAAACATGTTAGGCGGTTCTGGATGACGCAGGCACGATCTACTACCGCGGTTTTCAAATTGATTAATGCGCATTTACTCCTTGGATGTGTGAGTGTAACCTTTTATTCAATAAACCTTTTATGTGTGAACGTATTACTCTATTGCGGCACACTCTTTCATTTTTCTGAGGTCACACTGTGCTGGGTGGTATGGGCCATTCTGCTGTCTGAGTCTGACTTCTAGAGCTGATCACATTCCTGTGGGAGGAGGAGATGGTTTGTTCTCTGACTGGGATGGATAGTTTATCTTTGGGCTGCTTGCTGGCTTTTTTGGCTCTTTATAAACTTAGAGTCCACTCTCTCTGGTAAGCAGGATTGCCCCTTTTTGTGCACCAAGGTGATGAGTTGTTCCTTCATCCTCTCCGCTCTAGATGGTGTCGGTTTCTTCACTCTTCTCTCTGCTGCCATGAATATGCACTCTGGACTATGATTGATGAACTTTTATATATGAACTAGCGCTACATTATTTTATTATTATTGCCATTGTGGGTTCAGTCAAGGTCATTTGTGTTGGCAGCTGTTTTTTTGTATCTTTTTGACCTTGTTTATGTACCAAGCGAAAATTTTATTTAGTTTTTAAACTAATGAATACATTTGTTTTTTTATTTATTTTTTGGATATGTATTATAGCAAAAAGTAAAAAATATTGTTTTTTTTCAAGGTGATTATAGCCGTATTAGTGCAATTGTGACAGAGAACATTGAGTACTGTCCATGATACTTTTTTTATTTGCACTAACATACAATTTTTCAGGACAAGCTTTTGGGGTGTGTCCCCTTCTTCAAGGACCAAGCAGTACTGATTCACAAGAGTTTTTTTAAAAAAAGCAAAAAATCTCTGAGGGAAAGGAAAAACAAACAAACACAAATGGTAATAAGGATCACAGTGGAGCCAGCGAGTTAACACAGAGAAAGAGCTATAGACTGGGGAGGGGGGGATGAAAGTCACAGAGGGGTTCGTAAAACTTTAGAATAATGAGTAAAAAAACCTATATATACGTTTAAACCATTATTTTTTATGTCAAAAAAGAAGAATCATTCTTAGTTCAAATGTTTTCCTTTCCTGGATAGTTCTGAAATTCCCTTTAAGAACGAAAACATTGAGGTCTTCAATAGTGTGGTCCGGTTGTGAGAAATGATGTCCCACAGGTGTGCAGAAATCATCTTCTTTATGTTCCTTGATGGAATGTCTGTGTAAATTCATACTTGTTTGCAATTTCTGTCCTGTTTCCCCAACATAAGATCCTTTGCTGCATCTATTGCATTGAATGAGGTATACCACATTACTAGAGGTACAGCTGTATGATCCCATGATATTGAAGGTCCCATTTGTGTGTGTGACACTTCTAGATTGATTGATCTGGTTGCCCAGTTTGCAACTTTTTTATTGCAGGGTTTGCTTCCATTATTTGTGACTTCATAATTAGAGTGAAGTTTCCTGCTGATTTCGTCTGAGATTGGGTGGTTGTCTGAAAGCCAATATTGGGGTTTGTTGGGATATTTCATCTTCTGTTATAATGGGTTGTAAATCTTTGATTATCTTTTTTATCCCTTCTCGTGCTGGGTTGTATGTAGTGACTAGTGGGACACGGTTATTAGTTTTTTCTCTTTGTATTGGAGGAGATTTTCTCTTTGGGTTTTCAAGGCCGTGTTTATGCTGTTGTTGATGGTTTTATCTTTGTACCCTTTCTTATGGAAGGAGTCTGGCAGTGTTCTGAGATGTTTATCTCTATCCTCTGGGTGTGAACATATTCAGTGGTATCTGATGGCCTGGCTGTGTATAATGGTCCATTTAGTGTGTTGGGGGTGAAAACTGGAACTATGGAGATAGCTGTATCGGTCAGTTGGTTTTCTGTATATCGAAGTGTGAAGCTTGTCATCCCTGATGTATACTGTAGTGTCTAGGACAGTGAATCTCAACCAGGGTTCCGTGGAAACCAAGGGTTCCTCCAGCTATTGTTAGGGGTTCCTTGAGCTTTTGCTGTTTGACCTCCTAGTTAATGATGCCTGCATTTGGTAGAGCCAGTAGCATGGCACCAAAGATCTTTTTAGCTGCCTGTAAGGGTGGCATTCTGACCACCACTGAACGGGTTCAAACCTCCCACTGACCATCAACCTAAGGGACATATTTCCTTGAGACCCTCAATGAGTTGGCTTTAGTAAGGGTTCCCCTGAGACCTGCAAATTATTTCCGGGGTTCCTCTGGGATAAAAAGGTTGAGAAAGGCTGGTCTAGGAAGTTGACATGTGTGTTTGAATAATCCATTTTTAGTTTGATAGATGGGTGAAAAGTGTTGATCAATGAGCAAAACTGTTTTAGATTTTCTTCACCTTCAGTCCATATCATAAAGATATCATCAATATAGTGATAATATCTGTATGGCTTACAGTTAGGTCCATAAATATTGGGACATCAACACAATTTTAATCTTTTTGGCTCTATACACCACCACAATGGATTTGAAATTAAACAAAGATGTGCTTTAACTGCAGACTTTCAGCTTTAATTTGAGGGTATTTACATCCAAATCAGGTGAACGGTGTAGGAATTACAACAGTTTGCATATGTGCCTCCAACTTTTTAAGGGACTAAAATAATGGGACAATTGGCTGCTCAGCTGTTCCATGGCCAGGTGTGTGTTATTCCCTCATTATCCAATTTACAAGGAGCAGATAAAAGGTCCAGAGTTCATTTCAAGTGTGCTATTTGCATTTGGAATCTGTTGCTGTCAACTCTCAATATAAGATCCAAAGAGCTGTCACTATCAGTGAAGCAAGCCATCATTAGGCTGAAAAAACAAAACAAACCCATAAGAGAGATAGCAAAAACATTAGGTTTGGCCAAATCAACTATTTGGAACATCCTTAAAAAGAAAGAACACACCGGTGAGCTCAGCAACACCAAAAGACCAGGAAGACCACGGTAAACAACTGTGGTGGATGACCGAAGAAATCTTTCCCTGGTGAAGAAAACACCCTTCACAACAGTTGGCCAGATCAAGAACACTCTCCAGGAGGTAGGTGTATGTGTGTCAAAGTCAACAATCAAGAGAAGACTTCACCAGAGTGAATACAGAGGGTTCACCACAAGATGTAAACCATTGGTGAGCCTCAAAACAGGAAGGCTAGATTAGAGTTTGTCAAACAACATCTAAAAAAGCCTTCACAGTTCTGGAACAACATCCTATGGACAGATGAGACCAAGATCAACTTGTACCAGAGTGATGGGAAGAGAAGAGTATGGAGAAGGTAAGGAACTGCTCAAGTATTAAAAAGTGAAAGTTTGGTTTATGATTGTTAATCTGTCCCATTACTTTTGGTCCCTTAAAAAGTGGGAGGCACATATACAAACTGTTGTAATTCCTACACCGTTCACCTAATTTGGATGTAAATACCCTCAAATTAAAGTTGAAAGTCTGCAGTTAAAGCACATCTTGTTTGTTTCATTTCAAATCCATTGTGGTGGTGTATAGAGCCAAAAAGATTAGAATTGTGTTGATGTCCCAATATTTATGGACCTGACTGTATGTTGTATACTGTTCAGGAATTTGTCCTCCAGGTCAGCCATAAATAAATTTGCATATTGGGGTGCCATTTTACTTCCCATAGCAGTACCCATACACTGGAGATAGATGCCATTGTTGAAAGTGAAGTAATTGTGCGTAAGAATGAATTTGATGAGCTGTGTAACATCCTCAGCAGTGTATTTGTCATTTGGTGAGGATGATAAGAATCTGTGACATGCAGCCAACCCATCCTTGTGAGGGATGTTACTGTGCAGAGATTCCACATCCATAGTGACTAGAAGTGTATTAGGTGGTAAATCAGCAACACAGATGTCTCTCTTTCTCCAGTCAGTCCATCCCCCACACAGTTAGAAAACATTCCCTAAGAGCACACTTAACACTTTGAGTGTCACTTAGTGTCCGATTTGTCTGCCGCAATGTTGCAGTCCTGCTAAAAATCGATGATCGCCAACATTACTAGTAAAAATAAAAATGGCTTAAAAATATCCCATAGTTTGTAGACACGATAACTTTTGCCCAAACCAATCAATATACACTAATTGGGATATTTTTTTTACCAAAAATATGTAGCAGAATACATATTGCCCTAAGTTTATGAAGAAATGTGATGTTTTACATTTTTTTATTGGATGTGTTCAATAGCAGAAAGTAATAAATATTGTTTCTTTCTTCAAAATTGTCTGTTTTTTTTTGTTTACAACGCAAAAAATAAAAACCGCAGAGGTGATCAAATACCACCAAAAGAGAGTTCTATTTGTGGATAAAAGAAAGGACATCAATCTTATTTGGGTCCATAGTCACATGACCGCGTAATTGTCAGTTAAAGTAATGCAGTGCCATACATCAAAAATGGCCTGTTCATTAAGGGGGGCATGGTTGTCCGCAGAACTTTTTCCAGGGAAGGGGGGGCATAATTTCAAGGTCATCCAAGCTCTGCCCCTTTTTGACAATGTCATAATTACATTATCACGGTCAGAGACTGCAGACGTAGTACAGGAGATGGTCAGAGACTGTAGACATGATCCAGGAGATGGTCAGAGACTGCAGACGTGATACAGGAGATGGTCAGAGACTGCAGACATGATACAGGAGATGGTCAGAGACTGCAGACGTGATATAGGAGATGGTCAGAGACTGCAGACGTGATAAAGGAGACAGTCAGAGACTGCGGACATGATACAGGAGACGGTCAGAAACTGCAGACATGGTACAGGAGAAAGTCAGGGACTGCAGACATGGTACAGGATACGGTCAGAGACTGCGGACATAGTACAGGATACGGTCAGAGACTGCGGACATAGTACAGGAGATGGTCAGAGACTGCAGACATAGTACAGGATATGGTCAGAGACTGCGGACATGGAACAGGAGACAGTCAGAGACTGCATACATAGCACAGGAGACAGTCAGAGACTGCAGACATAGCACAGGAGACAGTCAGAGACTGTGGACATGGTACAGGAAATGGTCAGAGACTGCATACATGGCCCAAGAGACTGTCAGAAACTGCATACATGGCTCAAGAGGATAAGGACCTAGTGGGGAACCCCTGATCTGATTCCAGGGGGGGGCAATTGCCCCCCCTTGCCCCTACCTGCAGACGCCCATGAAGGGGGGTAAAACCTTCTGGGGCTGAAGTGCTTGATTCTGCTTTGAATAAATAATATTGAGTGAATGGGAAGCCCTTGGAATTTCTGCATCAGGTGTACAGACCTGGGATCTCGGGAGCAAATAGCACACTACCAGAGTCCCTATGACATAACAGAATCTGAAACTTAGCTTTAGGTGAAGTTCTTCTTTAGCTATCCCGTTCATTATTATTTAAATAAATCTCCCGAATATATATGATCCAATACACAGACTTCTCTTCATTTGTAGCTATTATTGTATTCCTTTACATCCATCCCTACCGCCTGCTGATGCTGGATGAAATGGAAATCCTTAGACTGCAATCATTTTCTCCTATATACTTTGCAGAAGATTGTCTGCTATGTGACCCATCCCCTGTTATTCTAAAACACGATAAGTGCAGACAACAGCTCTTGTATTCATAGTGGCAGCCAATGTCTTCCATAGACTATTGAGATTGGGAGTTAAAGTGATACTAAAGTTTTTTTTTTGTTTTCTTCTTTAAATATAACAAACATGTTATACTTACCTGCTCTGTGAAGTGGTTTTGCACAGATCAGCCCCTCTTCTCGGGTCCCCTGCTAGCGCTCCTGGCCCCTCCCTCCTGTCAAGTGTCCCCATAGCAAGCAGCTTGCTATGGGGACACCCGAGCCGAGCTGCTGCTCTGCATGTCCATTCAGACATGGAGCTGCGGTTTAGCACTGCTCCTTCTCCAGTGGTGGCTGGTGCAAACTAACGGGGAGAAGGACAGGAAGGTGGCCGCAAGCACTGCCCCCCCCCCACCTGTGGGAGACAGGCAAGGGGAAGGCGGCGACCCCCCCCCCCCACAGGAGACGGACAGCGGACAGAAAAGCAAGGACCCCCCCCCCCAGTGGGAGACGGATGGTGGACGGGAAGGCGGCAAGCAACACCCCCCGGGCGCTAGACAAATGAGGGAGACTGAGTACCTTAAGTTAGAAGACAGGGGGTCTCAGGACCTGCTTCCTGATTGGCCAGGAGGAGAATCAGGAAGACAATAGCAAATATTAATTTGCTACTGTCACACAAGTGGTTGGGCTCCCGAGCCCACCATTTTTAGAAGCCAATTAGAGCCTCAGGCTCTAATCCTGTGCTTCTAAAATTAAAAAAAAAAAAAAAAACTAATTGAAATCCATGTGTCTGCCGCCCTGCATGTAGATTAGGGGCTAGGCGCATGGATTAAGGGGCAGCGCCCCTGCGCCCCGTATGACCGGGCCGTCACTGCCCTCCTCTTTCCTGATTGGTATACTGACTTTGATTTTAATCTCTTCCATGATTAACCACTTGCTGATCAGCCGCCACCATTATACAGCGGCAGGTCGGCATGTTCCAGCAAAACAACGTACTGGTACATCGGCCCTTTAAATCAATAGGCGTGCGCCCGCTGCACAGTGGGGAAGCCGATGCGCGTGGCCGGGGGGCCGCGATGTCCGCTGGCCACCCTCAATCGCGGGATAGAGAGACAGAACATGGGTCTGTTAGTGTAAACAAACAAATCCCCATTCTCTCACGGAAGTGGAGAGAGATCTGCTCTTCCCAGTAATCGGGAACAGCTTTCTCTCTCCTCCCCCAGTCAACACAACCCCCCCATAGGTAGAAACACCTCCCAGGGAACACATTTAACCCTTTGATCCCCCCTTAGTGTTAACCTCATCCCTGCCAATGACATTTATACAGTAATCAGTCTATTTTTATAGCTCTGATCATTGTATAAATGTCAATGGTCCCAAAAAAGTGTCAAAAGTGTCCGATCTGTCCGCTGCAATGTCGCAGTCCCACTAAAAATCGCTGATCACTGCCATTACTAGTAAAAAAAAAATTAATAATAAAAATGCCATAAATATATCCCCTTTTTGTAGACGCTATAACTTTTGCGCAAACCAATCAATATACGCTTATTGCGATTTTTTTTACCAAACATATGTAGAATACATATTGGCCTAAACTGAGGAAGAAATTTGTTTTTTTATATTTTTTGGGATATTTATTATAGCAAAAAGTAAAAAAAATTGTTTTTTTTAAATTGTCGCTCTTTGTTTGTTTATAGCGCAAAAAATAAAAACCGCAGAGGTGATCAAATACCACTAAAAGAAAGCTCTATTTGTGGGGGAAAGGGACGTAAATTTTGCTTGGGTACAACGTCGCACGACCGCGCAATTGTCAGTTAAAGCAACGCAATGCCGTATCGCAAAAAGTGCTCTGGTCAGGAAGGGGGTAAATCCTTCCGGGGCTGAAGTGATTAAGAGAAATCACTTTGACACTTCTGGGAGTGCCAACATTCTGGTCTCCCTGTGCACTCTGTGGTTTCTCCTACTGACCCTTACGTCACTTAGGGTTGACACTTTTCCTTCAAGCCAAACCAAGCGCACAGTAACATTTAGCATACACTACTATAGGATTGTAACAGAACCTGGGAAACCCTTGGGTGCGCCAAAGAGAATAGTAATGCGGCGTGCAGCGTACCCCTCACCCTCCTGCCAGGCCCTGTTCTGAGACACATTCCTGTCTGAATATTGTGTCCGGGTTTCAGGCCGACCGAAACCCGGACACATGATTCAAAACCTGGACTGTATGAGAGGCGGCAACCCTAACGTCACTGCAGGACACAGTAATGACATGGGGGATGGTGGATTAAACCACTGAATGCAGCAGGAGACAAGGAAATGAAATCTCCAGGAAGCGTTCAGGCTGCTTGTACTGAAGTCGATCTCTAGCCCATTGGTTTTCTTGTACAATTAGGATTAGCCGGCAGCAGTGATCATTGTATTCTGACAGCGGGGAAACCTCCCACTGTCAGAATACAATAGCGCAATGGGAGGGTTCAGTGTTGATGGGGGAATCAAGCAATTTTCTGTCATTCAACCCTGTTAAAGGAAAGAAAATTGTGTAATGTATGGCCAGCTTTAGTCTATAAGCTCCGATTTCCCCCCCAGGATTACTTTAAATTACCATAGATAGAGTTAAGTGATGCAGTCACCTCATTAAATGTCACAGTTCATCAGTAAAACATGTCAAGGACTCTTTGCTTAGTCAGCGTTGGTTCCATCTGTCGGGATGGCGTACATCTGCGCCGCAGGCCGCGGTATGCTCCTGGTCAGCAGAAGGACCCGTGTATCTCCGCAGAAAATCTGACTGCAACTTTTTACCAGTGAAATATGTTTAGAGCAGCAAAACTATAAATAAAACTGCTTAAAGCATAGCACACGTTATTAAATCATTTTCTTCCTCCTTAACTTGCTCGTAACTTTAAATCAAGGCTAAGATCAGTCCGGGGCTTGGCAGTTCTCTGCTGATAGAGTGTCAGATATTCTTTGATGCATACCCTGTAGCTGGAATTATTTTTTCCTAGCAAATTTTTACTCTGCTAAAGAAATGGAAGTTTAAAGGGACTCACCGAGCACCTGTGTGATTGGGTTCTGACGGAAGCATTATTTCCTCACGTGTGCCCAGGGACTGACCTACAGGGGTTGCAAGTGCAACCGGGCCCCATGTTCCAGGGGGCTAAGGAGGCCCCTGTGCCTCCCTTGTACACCTGGATAGGAGGGATGGCGGGGGCGGCATTTAGAGAAACCAAACTCCTCCATTTTCCTCCTAATGCAGGAGATTGGTTCCTCTATATGCTGCCTCTGCTGTCCCTCCTATCCAGTTTAGTTGTCTTCCCATAGGTGTGCACAGCCTATTGCATTAGGGTGTGCACCACAAAAGCGCAAACATGAGTGTGTGTATATATGTCAGAAGGGCAGAGATCGGTGTCAGCGGTAATTTTTATTTTTATTTTGTTTTTTTATTTTTTTTTTTATTTATTTCTTATTTAAAAAATTTTTAGGAGCCCTGCTGGGGGGGTTTTGGTGAAATATCAGGGGTCTAAACAGACCCCTGATGTCTCACTTTTGAGAAAGAAAAAAAGATTGAGGACAGAGATTCCACAATCCCTTTCTCTGCAGCCAGGCAGAAAGGGGAATCTGCACAGTACAGGGTGATTAGGGTGTGCCCAGGCACACCTGCCGCCCTATGTGCGCACGCCTATGTGTCTTATGCTGTTCCCAGGGTCCCTGTGTGCTTCCCTGGTCCCCCCCCCCCACAAAGCTGCTGTCTTCCCCCCTCCTCTCACCTGCCAGCTGCTGTAGAAGATGTGTCATGATGGAGAGATGGGAACGGGTCAGTAAATTTGTCGTTTACTGGCTCTTCCTTTTCTGAATGGACAGAGTCAGTGATTGGTACCAATTGGTTCATTCATAACTAAAGCATAATAAACTGTTTTTACTATACTTCTGTTTCTGAATGAATGGGAGGCTCGGTACTCAACTATTTGTTCATTCGGTGGGACCGTAATAAAGGGCCCCAGGATCAGTGGGAAGAGGGAAAGGCCCTGGTCAGAGGTCGGGGGTCTTCATAATTTCTTGCACCAGGGCCCTGAAGGTTCTAGTTACGCCTCTGCATGTGCCATGTGTTCTGAGGCAGGAAAGTTAGGCTCCATTCACACTTTGTGTAGCAATGACGTGCATTCCCGCTAGAGATTTTTTGTGCGTTTTTTTGCGCGTTTCCGCACCTCTAGCATAGGGCAGCCCATTCACTTGAATGGGCTGTCCTATGTGTGCCAAATGCACCAAAGAAGGTCATGTGGCAAATTTTGGCACTGAGCCAGGCACGTTTGGCGATGCACATTTTGTTCTGCAACAAATGTGAAAAAATTGCACCACGTTTGGGGTGCCATTAATAAATAATGGCACTGCAAGCATGTTGCGTGTTTTGAGACATTTTTGTAAACACGGGCAGAAACATTCACTTCTCCCTGCTTTTTCAGAGGGTATAAGTGTGAATGGAGCCAGCATTTGTTACCCCAACATTTCATATTCCTAATCAGTGCCTGCTGTACCATGTACTTGTACAAGAAAGTCTCCTGTTCTCTTTGTATTGCTTCCTTTGTGTGAAATCCCTGGTGTCCCTGCCAGTCCCTCTGCATTCCTATTAAAAACTGACCACACTAAGCATGAGAGCACAGCTTGGTCAGTTCCCTAATTATGCTGGTCTTGTTCTCCTCCAATGATCAGACTTGCCCTGACAGGCGACCCCGCCCCCCCAGCCTTTCACTGGGAAGGTCGGTGTACTGTTGCTTCTCCTCCCCCAGCTCTTATGCAGCTGAGAACAGAGGGAATATGATCACTTACACTATATTGCCTAAGGTATTGTTACGCCTGCCTTTACACACACATGCATTTTAATGGCATTCTAGTCTTAGTCCGTAGTGTTCAATATTGAGTTGGCCCACCCTTTGCAGCTATAACAGCTTTAACTCTTCTGGGAAGACTGTCCACAAGGTTTAGGAGTGTCTATGGGAGTGTTTGACTATTCTTCCAGAAGCGCATTTGTGAGGTCAGGCACTGATGTTGGATGAGAAGGCCTGGCTCGCAGACTTCGCTCTAATTCATCCTAAAGGTGTTCTATTGGGTTGAAGTCGGGATTCTGTGCAGGTCAGTCAAGTTCCTCCACCCCAAACTCGCTCATCCATGTCTTTATGGACTAAGACTGGGATCCCATTAAAGTTCATCTGCATGTAAAGGCAGACGCCCCAATACTTTTGGTAATATAGTTGTGTATAAAAGGGGAAAAAAAGGTGTCTATAATTTTTTTTATATCTATATAAAAATGTTGTGCTTTTCATTTGTATTTTAAACGAAATGGGTTTTTTAACAAGGTGATCGTTTACAATCACTTTAAACCTACTCAGGGCCAGTTTTCACTGGAATGCGCGCGTTCCCAGTGCGTTCCTTTGTAGTTCGGTTTCACAGCCTATTCATGTGAATGAGCTGCAAAATGCACTGGACCGTAGAAAAAGTAGTAGTGGCACTGCTTTATTTAAAACAAACTGCACCAAGCCACGTGGTACTACAGTTCCATACGTTTTCAGTGCCTGCAAATGCATTCAGTTTGCAATCTGCATTTGGGGTGCCATTAGCACCCGCATACAGTTCACAAGGGCAGTGCATTTACCTGCAGCAATCAACAGAATAGTCTAGGGTGAACCTAGCCTAAGGTTTTAGGAACTGATTTTGGCGGGTCAATCCTTGATATTTTTAGCTGATCATTCTAGGCTTTCTAAGCCTAGCACAACTTTGTAATGTATTGACTCCACTTACTCATCCAGCTGTGTGCTGGGAATAAACTTGAATAGCAGTGTGACAGACCCAACCAGGACAGGGGTCTTTGGAGAGGGCTGGGGGCAAGCCTCCTATCCACTGATTATGTATGGCCCATGGAGAGACAAAAACCTAATGGACGTTGAAAGTGAGACTTAGGTTACTTCTTTGAATAAGGACAATAAAGCTTCCCTTCTGGAGTGGATGGAAAAGTGTAATATTAATCCCTTACAAGTTAATGGTCAGATGAATTATTTATTATCAATATCCCTTAAGAAATATATGAAGATAAATGAATTCCACCTTTTCAGACTGCTGGAATATTGTATAAGTTTGTCTCATAGACTGTTGTAGACTTTTTGCCGGATAGTCTGAGGTGGGGTGGGGTTCGTTATGTGTTTATGTGTCTCCCATTGTGTGCATTCCCATTTTGGTAACTAAGTTAATTAACTCACCTATTGTTTCTGTCTGTTGGCTAACTCTTGGAGGTTCCTACATGATGGGATTAGCCTTGTGTCAGCTCTACCTCATTATCTAACCATTGTGTGATGTTTTGGGTAAATATTTGGTTTTATTGTTCATGTGGAGATTGCCCTACTTTTTATACTTGTGCACAAAAGAAAATTTTGTTTTCTTTTGTTTTGTTTTCATTTGTAAAATACATAACTTTGTTCTGTTATATTCATTATGTTACGTTAATTTGTTTGTTAGAGTGTCGATATTCCTTATACCGAATCGATTCGTTTTGTATGAATATTGATTTGATTCAATATTTATGTATGTACAGTATATATATTCGTGATAACGGTTCATAGTTTGGAAAGTCGTTTATTTATTGAATCCACTAACACACACAATGACAATATCTCTTCTCCTCAAATACAATACAACACCCTTCTCATTCAGTTCTCAGGAACACACTTTGCCAGTAATCCAACCTCCAGTACAAAATGAATCAGCGGATTGGACTGTAAGATTTATTCTGAGTTGACCTTTTGTTTCATTAGACCTTTAACGAATGAACGAATCCTGTCAAATTCATTCATTATTTTCACTATAATTGTTTTCGTATTCGTTGAAATTCGTTATTTTCTGTTCGGACATTCGGATGCAAAATTCAGCCGAATTTCGATTCGTTACAAAATGAATTGCACATGTCTACTACTTTTGAAGTGTATAAAAACCTATATTTCTGTTAAATAGACATCCTTTTGTTCTATCCCAACGTCTTATCTGTGTACGATGCTTGGGGTAAAAAAGGGCTGGTATTAGCTCTCGGTCTGCTCAGAACGGTTTGGAATGCAGGAGGCACTGTTTGGCGGAAGGAATCACCCAGACGGGGTGTCAAAGCGGTTCCATCACAAGCAGAATATCAAATTACATAAGTGATTCAGGCTATTCATAGCATAGCAGTAAAGTCAAAGAGCAAGGAGAGAGGATCTTCTAAGTGCAGGATTTTAGATAATATTTATTGCAAACGCCAAATGGCAACTCACATGGGAAGTTTAAAAACAAGCACATCAAGTAGATTGGATCTCCACAAGGTGTCATCAGTGTACATCCAGTCCTGGGCAGTGTAGTGCATCCATCTGTCCGTGTAGATCAAGCGGCTTCTGGTGGCTCACTATGAGATGGAAAGCGCTGGCCGGGCAGTAGGAAACATCAGAGCAAGGCTCGGGATACAAGGATGATGCAGCACAGACCCGTGACTAGTGTTGAGCGAACCCGGACTGTAACGTTCGGGTCCGTACCGAACTTTAGGGTGTCCGTGGCACGGACCCGGACCCGGACATTTCAAAAATCGTTCGGGTTATTTCTCCGACCCAGTGTACTACGTGGCCGGTTAGTGTCGGTACGGTAATCATCCGTACCGACACTACCGAAGATTCCCGTTTGGTCACTTTGCGAACAACTAACCGACGGGACGTCGAAGAGTTGTGCACCTCATTTTATCGTCTTGGGGCCTGGCTTGGGCTTGCTAAAAACTTTACAGGCCCAGGCCCAGGCACGGTGCCTGTGGGATTTCAAGCCATGCCTGGGCTTGCAATGTCAGGCCCAAGCGAGTTGTGATCAGTGCCCAGACACGACGTAGTAGGAACATAGGGCTCGGAACGAGACTACAAAGGATGACGGGCCGGTCGCGAAAGGTAGAGTATCACTCGGTGGTCTTCGGCGAACTAGATGTGCCTGTCTACCTAC
>BLSH010450807.1:386062-396183 GCA_018402905.1 Glandirana rugosa | reverse complement strand
TTTTACTTGATTTTAATTTATTTTCCCTATCCCCATTTATTTGTAGGGCACTTGCCCTAGTTTGAAGATGATTTTAGAACAGTTATATGGCTTCTACCGTTCATTAATACTTTTCAGACACAGTTTGAAGATGATCCACATTCACCTCCATTTTTGCTTTTTTTATGTTTTTATTTTTTTAAAAATATTTAAAGTTATTTCCCTGTCCCCATTTTTTTGTAGGGTGCTTGCCCTACCCTTACCCCCATTTTACTTCCTTTTGCAGCCCTCTGGGGCTTTCCAGGACTTTCCTACAGCCATTTTTGTGCCTAAAAGTTCGGGTCCCCATTGATTTCAATGGGGTTCGTTGTCCGTGCGATCGTTCGGGTTCCGTCCGGACCCGGACCCGGACTTTGTCCCGAGGTTCGGACGGACCAGCAGAACCCGAACTTCCAGGTGTTTGCTCAACTCTACCCGTGACATCTCTGGGATGTGACACGTTTCCTGGACGTGCGTGCTACAATGTCCTTGTAGCCACGCCCCTCCTTCAGATTTTTGCCTACACCTAGAGGCATCTCTCTCCTTTTTCTTTTTCAGTGAATCCAGAGTGCGGTTTCTGCTCTAACAGGTGGCTGCCCTTAGTGTTTATGGATTTCCAGGATTTTTTGGACTTTCTTGTGTCTTAAAAGTGTGTGTTACAATTGTTTTATATATTACCTTCCTTATATTTATTAATCTTGTGGTTTTTTTTTGTGGCCTTTGAAATAATTTAGGTGTTGCGCCTACACTTGCTGCTGTTTGTAGCAGTAAAGTCAGCTTAGTATGGTTTACACATTTAAAAATGAGGTTGTATCGTTTTATTACTGTTTATAAAATCTTTTAATCTTAAAAAAATATATTTAATACAGGGCACACCAATTTCACAATTGTGACAGACAACTGGGGAGATGAGTCCTTTTTTTTATTCAGCTGTGTGCATATTCAGAATAATAGCTGTGTCAGGAACCATGATCAAATAAAAACAGAAGTGAAGTAAAATTACACTTTTTAATAAAAATGAAAAATGTTATAAAAAGAGTAAACATGGTCAAAACATAGCGAGGGTTCGGTAACCAGAGCGGATAGTCAGAACAAGCCAGTGAAACAGGAGTCCAGAGATCAGTGAGGTCAAACAAACGGAATGCAGGGTCAGGAGCCAGGGGGAGAGTCAGCCGAGCAAGGTGTTCAATCCAGGAACCAGAAAAGAACGTCAAACAGGCAAAGTCTTTCACAGGAACACACAGCAGAGATTTCTCCAGAGATGTTGACCAAGACGAAGGCATCTGCAATCTGATCCAGGCAGTTTATATAGCAGCAGAGATGGCTTAACGAGGCTGGATATGGTCATCAGATGAGACAGAGTGGAAGCTGAGACTGGCCATCAACCCTCAGCTGAGCAGCTTGCTCTGAGGAGGGAGAGTTGAGCCCAGCCCTGACAAGCTGCTGAGCTTTTGAAAACACCATACCTTTTTCAGCAAAGCAGTTGTGGTTAGCCTGGTAGATGTTTTAAAAGGAACCTAGTGCTTCAGCTGCTGCCTGCAAATCATACAGTAAACGTGATATTTATGTAGAGCATTTCATATTTACCTAACCAAACCTTTACATAATCAAAACATGAAACATGTTTATATAAGTGTAGCCCCCCCAAAGTGTAGGTGCTTTTACTTTTGTAGATTTTTGGTAGGAGAGGAAAAATCTGGTGGGGCCTGACTGTGGTTGCAGGCCTGGATGTTTTGATCTAGGCTAGGAGTGGCTCAGGGGTGGGGCTGGAGATGGAGGGAAGGTACACTACTTGAGCTGGGAAAGCTCTAAAAGGGGGATGGATGAGGAGGTGTCACTTCCTGATGTATGACAATGAGCCCTGATCAATCCATGAGCTGGGCTATCTGCTAGCAGGTGTCAGGAGAGTTTGGGTGGAAGAGTGAGGATGTAGTCAGGAGCTGTGGATCAGGCCTCGCTCAGGAGGAGATCCCCCTGTCTGGTGGGGGTGGACCTGAGGCCTGGGGCTTGGGTGCAGCTAGGAGCGGGAGTCGGCTCCTGGAGGGGCACAGGAGAAGCAGGAGAGCAGCTGAGGTCTAGATGGAAGGAGACTTTTTAAAGAATCCACCATATAGTCGGTGAGTGGCGGCCCCTGGGAGTTGGGTGAGAAGGCTGAGACAGTCTGGGAAGAGAGAGAGAGCAGTCTGTAGAAGTCAGTGGGTGCCAACTGAGGGGAAGGAGAGCCATTAGACTGCAGGATAGACCGGATGGGTCTGGAAGAGGGATGGGCTGGGAATTGTAGTCCATCAAGGGCCCGGCTGGCACTGACGTGTTTTGCTACACAAGAAAGGATCCATGGTTTCAGTGAAGGAAACCTGCGATTCTTACCCACAGGGGGTGGTTCTGAGGCCTTGCAAGCGGCTGCAGCAGGCCTCGCCATGTGCTAGATGTGGTGAAAAGGAAGTGTTGTGGAGGTCTGATAAGTTATCCTTCAGACCAGGGGAACAAGTGGTGTGCTGTAGAGAAGTAAAGGAGAAGTGTAACGGTCAGCAAGTAGTGTGCTGGAGGAGAAGTGTATATACCGGAGGTGTATATAGTAGGTCCTATGTTCAATTACTGGGCATCCCACAGTCATCCCTATCTAAGTTCAAACCCCTAGATAGAGCAATGAAACAAGGTACCGGCCTGTTCAGTGACTTTGGATTTGTGGAATTCATGTGGTTGAGGGCAGTGGGCAGGTGGACCACGGCTATCAGCCACTCTCGAGGGAGCACATGGCTACATAAATATTATCTGTTTGTCCTCAACATAATAGATAAATACTGTAAGTAAAATATATAGGGTCAGTCCATTTAGTATTATGTGCCCACCTTGGAGTTGGGATTGCTGTCACCCGCCTTGGGATTAGCGATGAGCTGACCATACCTGGGTTTGGTTCAAACAGGGTTTAGCAATTTGGTCATTTAACTTCAAGTGGTTGCACCCGGGTGATGCCTGCAGCGTTTTTTAGAGCCAACGGTCGGCTCTCTTGTAATAACAACTGGAGTGGCTAACCAGCAGTAAGCAGCAGGAGAGGGACGTCCCTCCCACCCACTTCCACGGCTCCCTCAGGCTCCCCGTCCCACCTGGAGACCCGAGCTACTAGCACGCCCGCCGGATAGTCAGAAATCCGAATAAAGCCGAAATCAGCTTTGATCGGTCGCCCATATGGTAACCAACATGACATCACTTCCTGTTCACGGCATCTTAATCGCAACATTTTTTAATACAACCTACAGTATTCAAACGTTTTGAATGCTTTCAAGTGTGAAGGAGGAATTTGGGGTTTTATAGACCCCAGATCCCTCCATAAAGAGTACCCGTCACTGCCTATAGCTGTCACAAGGATGTTTACATTCCTTGTGGCAGCAATAAAATTTTAAAGCAACAGTGCAAAAAAAAAAAAGAATAATTGAAAAAAAAAAAATGAAAGGTCCCCCGTCCCTGCTAGCGTGCAAAGGCGAACGCGTGTGTTGTTCCTGCACGCACGCAAACTGTGATCGATGTGTGTGGGGTATCGTCACGAATGTCAGATCATGGTCAGTAAGTCTAGCACCAGACCTCCTCTGTAAATCCAAAGTGGTAACCTGTAAAGGCTTTTAAAGCGTCACCTATGGAAAATAAAATTTACGCCGATTGTCGCCGTTGTGTGGGTGTGAGCAATTTTAACCACCTCCTATCCGCGCTATAGCCGGATGACGGCTACAGCGCGGCTCTAAAATGCCGGGAGGACATCTATTGACGTCCTCCCATTCGGCTCGTGCTGGGCGCGCTCCCGCGGGCGCGAGCGGCGCGTGCACATGCCGCCGCACACTGCGGGAGCGGGTCGGGCGGACCCCATGTCCGCCGGAGACCCGCGATCTCCTTTCAGAGAGGAGGAACGGGGAACCGCCGAAGTAAACACGGCGGTTCCCCATTCTGTGAGGGGGGGCATGCCAGATCTACTGATCCCTGTCACTGGGATCAGTTAGATCTCTCATGCCCCTGTCAACCCCGCCCCCCCACAGTTAGAACACGCCCAGGGAACATAGTTAACCCCTTCACTGTCCCCTGCAGGTTAACCCCTTCACTGCCAATGACATTTATACAGTAATCAGTGGATATATTTCTGATCGCTGTATAAATGTCATTGGTCCCAAAAAAGTGTCAAAAACGTCCGACATGTCCGCCCCGATATCGCAGTACCGATAAAAATCGCAGATTGCCGCCATTACCAGTAAAAAATAAATAAATAAATAAAAACGCCATAAATCAATGTCCATAGTTTGTAGGCGCTATAACTTTTGCGCAACCCAATCAAATGCGATTGCGATTTTTTTAACCAAAAATATGTAGAATAAATATCGGCCAAAACTGATGAATAAATTTGTTTTTTTATTTCTTATTTTTGGATATTTATTATAGCAAAAAGTAAAGAATATTGTTTTTTTTTCAAAATTGTTGCTCTTTTTTTGTTTATAGCGGCGTTCAGAAATGACGCAGAGGCGATCAAATACCACCAAAAGAAAGCTCTATTTGTGGGAAAAAAAGGACGCCAATTTTGTTTGCGTACAACGTCGCACGACCGCGCAATTGTCATTCAAAGTGCAACAGCGCTGAAAACTGAAAATTGGTCCGGGCAGGAGGGGGGTTTAAGTGCCCAGTAAGGAAGTGGTTAAAGCGTGACATGCATGGTATCTATTTTTCAATTTTCAGCTGTTGCACTTTGAATGACAATTGCGTGGTCATGCAACACTGTACCCATGTGAAATTATTTTCATATCAAACCGCTGGGTTTTTTTTTTAAACAAAGAAAAAAGAACAAAAAAAAGGAAAAGACTGTTTGCCGTAACTGATTATAAAGTGTGAGCTTAAGTTTGGCTTCTATTTAACACTCCCCTCCCCCCAGACTGACAATGCTCCTGTCCACTGCGCCTCCTGTGCTCCTTCATCTACAGTGGTGTCTGTATAATACAGAAGGTGTGTTACTTGCCAGACTCCCAGGTGAAAACAGTGGGAATGCAGCAACCACATCTAATAGTTGGTAAGCTGCAATCATAGGTGTGCACAGTCTATTGCATTGAGGGTGTGCACCCCAAAGCTCATACACATATGCGTGTGTGTGCATGTATATATATATATATATATATATATATATACATATATATATACATATATAGTCAGTAGGGCAGAGATTGGTGTCGGTAGGGCAATGGACAGTGTCAGTAGTTTTTATTTTTTATCACTTTTTAAAATTTTATTTTATTTATTTTTACATTTTTTTAGTAGCCCTGTTAGGAGGCTTTTGTGAAATATCAGGGCAAATCTATGCCATGCGGGGTGATTAGGGTGTGCCCATGCACACCTGGCACACCCTGTGTGCACGCCTATGGCTGCAATATATTACAATTTTGTTTTGGGTTTCATATCGCTTTAATAATTATATTTGTATTAAAGTTTTCATGCCTGGGGTTCAGCTTTAAAAATGGAAACAGCAGTTATGTGTGGACTAACACTTTATTACGTGCAGCACACATTGCAGCAGGTTTAGTGAATCAATGCCAGCAGCGTCCGGCTCCCCTGCTGCTCGGCAAGGCTGTAAAAATATGCAACTTAGTTGGCAGCAGCCTCAGCCACAGAAGCCGTGACTCTGCACTCGTGTGCGTCTTTTCTAGAGGCATAGCAACTATCAATGCTAGAAATAACCATGATCCGGACATTTAATAGAAATGTCAGTAAATAACTTTGTGGAGTGTTATAGCAATATGTCTTACCCCCAGGCAGAACAAAACTTAATCTACTGCACCCTAAGACTAGAAAATTTAATTAAAAATAACAGCATTCTTTAGTTCATACGGAGTACATTAGATTGCGGTAATGGCCTCTCAGTTTGCATGTGACACTTTTGGAAATGATAATGTTTTTATTTTGTTGAACATTTGCACGGTGTTCAGGAGGCTGGGATTTAAAGGCTCCAAGTCAGATGAGATCCAACCATATGACGGTTGTGCAATGAATGTGCTGCCTATGCCTTTTCAGGCCACATACTCACCGGCAGGGTTGCCAACCGCCAGTAAATTTACTGACAGTTTGTAAAAATCTGTGATTTTTACAAATGTCTATAAATATCAGGGTCTAATAATTTGTCATACTGTGCTGACTTTTTAAGTGTAAATCAGGCAAATTACTTGATATGGGTATTGTCAGTGTTTCCAAGTTGTGTTTAAATATCAATTGTCTTCGTTTTAATAGGAGTTCTATTATTTTTCAAGTTGCCAGTAAAAAATGTGCTCCGCCAGTAAATTTTCTATGTTTTGCCAGTAAAAAATGCTGCTGGAGGTTGGCAACACTGCTCACCGGGCGTTTGTCCATCTCTCCTGACCTTACGTTCACACCTATGTGTTTTTTAGCGCAGCTTGCAGAAACGCACAACAGTCTATTTAACATGGTTTCCTACGGGACACATTCACATCTATGTGCTTTTCAGCTGGTGCCTTTTTCGAAAAGGTCAGGGACTTTTTCTCCTGCAGCAGAATATGTTCTGCGTGTAATATACTTCAATAGACCCGCACCAGAAATGTTGCATTTTTTTATTAAATAGTTATGGGGCAGGACCACCCAGCAACGTCCTCTGGTGGCACTGCCCCTGTGCATGCTGGGTCGCCGATGTCACGGGGGTGGGGGGTGCCACCAGGTGACGTTTCCGGATGACCCCACCCCATAGCTATTTAAGACATGTCTCATGGTGGGGCAGGCAGATCGCAGGAGTGTTTGTCGCAAGCAGAGTTTTTTTTTTTTTTTTCGGGTCCGGTAGGGGCAGCGGGCGTTGTGATTGATGCTCTACATAAGGGGACATTGTTTTTTGTTTTTTGATTAAGGACTTGTCAAAAACTCATGTACTATCTTTATTCACTTTTTGCACTTTTTTCACATGGGGAGGGTGGGATCTGGGGCTTTCAAATTCCAATAAGCCCCCCGCCCGCAAACCCCCACAACCACAGCCCTGGATTGTGGGGAAGAGGCCCTTGTCCCCATCAACATAACCATGTCCCCCACCCCAAAGCACCCTCCCTTATGTTGAGGGCATGTGGTCTGGTATGGTTCAGGTTATCGCTTTAACTGATAATTGTGCGGTCGTGCGACGTTGCACCCAAATAAGATTGATGTCCTTTTTTCCCCCACAAATAGAGCTTTCTTTTGGTGGTATTTGATCACCTCTTCGGTTTTTATTTTTTGTGCTATAAATAAAAAAAGAGCGAAAATTTTGAAAAAAGCCCAATATTTTTTACTTTCTGCTATAATACATATCCAAAATTTAAAAAAAAAAATGTATTCATCAGTTTAGGCCAATATGTATTCTTTTACATATTTTTGTGAAAAAAATTAGCAATAAGCATATATTGATTGGTTTGCGCAAAAATTATAGCGTCTACAAACTATGGGAATAGATTTATGGCATTTTTATTTATTTTTTACTAGTAATGGCGGTGATCTGCGATTTTTAGCCGGGCTTCGATATTGCGGGTGGACAGATCGGACACTTTTGACACTTTTTTGGGACCATTAACATTTATACAGCGATCAGAGCTAAAAATAGCCACTGATTACTGTATAAATTTCACTGGCGGGGAAGGGGTTAACACTAAGGGGTTGATCAAAGGGTTAAATGTGTTTCCTGTCAGTGTGTTCTAACTGTGTGGGTGTGGGGATGACTGGGGGAGGAGAGAGTTTGCTGCTCCCATTTACTGGGAACAGACAATCACTCTCCTCTCCCCTGTCAGAATGGAGATCTGCTGGTTTACACTCGCAGATCCCCGTTCTGTCACTGCGTGGGAGTGATCGCGGGTGACTGCAGACATCAGGTCCGCCCCGCTTGCTGATTGGCTCCCCTGCTAGCCAGTGAGTGAGCGAGCGGGCACTCGCCCACAATACATGCTCACGCGCCCGCCATCATATGACGGTGATTTGCGCAGGAGAGCTGACCTGCCGCCATCCAACGATGATGGCTGGTTGGCAAGTGGTGAAAGAGAAAAAAATGCAAAATGCATGAAAATTGCATGCAAAAAGACATAAAAAATGCGGGTTTAAAAATGCAAAACGCGTGGGGAAAATACATCAAGCACAGCCCAAATAGATGTGGACCTAGACGAAATGCCTTTCCTCCTGGCAGCAGAATTTTGGCAGAAAAAAATTGCTTGACGTGTGTAAATGCGTCTAGACCCCTTAAAACGCATGGGTGTTAATTTAATTAATTGGCCAGAATATTCATTTATTCTGGCCATTGAAATTAATTAAGGTGGTTCAAGACCTCAGACAATAATATATGAACAAAGCATAACCCTCTGTGTGTACTTGTCTCAATCCAGAGCACTTAGCGTGATTTCTCTCTGCTGCTCCGTTCCTCTGCTATCTGCATGAGTCACTTCAGACAAGTTTTCCTGATGCCAAGAGAAAAAAGGTGACTGGGGAAGGAGCTGCAGCACACATCCTGTGATTTGACAGTCTCAGCTCTGTTCCTGTGTGCTTTGTGAAACGGGATGTGACAGACCCAACTGGGACAAAGGCTTTTGAAGGGGACTAGGGACAAGTCTCCTACCCACTGATTATGGTCCATGGAGGAGAGCAGGGATTTTTTCTGCTTCTCCCAGTCAGAGCCTGGTAAAGATCTCAGTTCATCCTCTGATCCCATGGAGAGAGCAGATCATTCTATAATGATGGACCAAAATGTGATGAACACTGAGAGGGAGGCTTGGATTAATTCTCTGAATAAAGACAATAAAGCTGCCCTTCTGGAGTGGATTAAAAGATGAAATATTAATTTTGGACAGATTAATGGTTAGAGGAAATATGGTGGCCCTCCTGCAGACTGGGTTGGAGAAACTTCTCCACTTGGGACAGAAGTAGTTATGAACAATATCCCTCAAGAAATCTATAAAGATAAATTAATTCCACTTTTTCAGACTGCTGGGACATTGTATGAGTTTTGTGTCATAGACCGTTATAGACTGGTGCCGCACAGTCTGAGGTGGGGTGGGGATCCCTGATTAATGAAAGCATTGTCTGGGTGGGCAATGACCTAAATCACCTAGGATTGTCTAGATGAATTAGCTTAATTGTTTAATTAGATCAATGTTAGTTGTTGCCTGTTCCTTAGATGTGCTAATGAGACTACTGTTTACAGTTTGCATTGTTTAGGATAATGTGATCAGACTGTTACCTGATTTTTTATGGTATATAGTGTATTCTGTGTGAATTTACAATAAAGTCAGTTCCAACTTGCACCTAAATTAGTGTCGTTTAGTTCTTGGAGTGCAATATTCAGCTAAAATTTCCAGGTTCCTGGTTCCAGAGTGGAGCAAGCTGTATCCTGACGGAAGCACCCAAGAGGG
Organism: Glandirana rugosa; assembly: GCA_018402905.1. Lineage (NCBI taxonomy): Eukaryota > Metazoa > Chordata > Amphibia > Anura > Ranidae > Glandirana > Glandirana rugosa. The sequence continues at coordinate 386,779 of BLSH010450807.1, read as the reverse complement.
GTGCCTAGTGGTCCGTCACAAGGGCTGTATCTCTTCCCTCCAATCAGCTCTCAGAGCTCTCCTAACTAACTTCTGCAGAGTGTATATTCAGCTCTCTGGCACCTGTTTTCTGAAATCTCAGACAAACTATATAAATTCATGCACCCGGCACCTAATCTACATGCAGGGCACCGGACGCATGGATTTTTAATGGGTTTTTCTTCTTTTGAAGTACAGGATTAGAGCCTGAGATTGGCTTCAAAAAGGTTGGGCTTGGGGCACAGAACACTGGGCCCTAATCCTACCCAGTTGTGTGACAATTAGTGTTGAGCGAACCCGGACTGTAACGTTCGGGTCCGTACCGAACTTTAGGGTGTCCGTGGCACGAACCCGGACCCGGACATTTCAAAAATCGTTCGGGTTCGGTCCGGGGTTGACCCATCCTAATCCCGGGTCACAAGACACGGGGTTCGGGTTGGAAAAACTTCGGTTAGAGTCCGAGATTAGGACATGAAGTTTTCTTCTTTTTGGGTAATTTTTAGGTACGCAGGCCACGGGACGTACATCTAATCCACGGCCCACGTACTTAAATATATCAAACAGACTCTAAAGTCTTTTGTCCACGGTCTCTCGACTTATATGTGAGACGTCTTCAATCAATCCTCTCGAGACTCTCGACTAACCTCCCTTCTCTATGTCGGGAACACTGCCTGGTGATCCGTGGGGAGAACCCACGAA
>BLSH010450807.1:349498-362971 GCA_018402905.1 Glandirana rugosa | reverse complement strand
TTTGAGCGCCCCATAATGCATTCCATTTGCAGGGAAATGCCGTTCGCTGATTGGCCAAAGCATGCACCTGACCTGTATGCTTTGGCCAATCACAGCGCGCTCTGCTGTGAGAGCTATGATTGGGCAAAGGCAGGGTGCCTTTAGCCAATCACTGCTCAGCAGCCTCAATCCATGCCCACAGTATATAAAGCCGCTTGTACAGCGCCTCTATGTACTGTGTGTGAATAAGAGACAGACAGCTTAGCTAGCAACGCTGCAGGCAGTTTAGTGTAAAGTCAGACAGTGAAATATATATAGATAGATAGTGAGATCTGTATACAGTCAGTTAGTGCAGGCAGTTTAGTGTAGAGAGTGAGATATATACTAGATAGATAACCCATCTGTATACAGTAAGTGTAAGAATATATATGTACCTTCCTAGTGTGTGTATATATATATATATATATATATAAAATACAATGCCTTTTGTGTAGACCAGTGTTTCTCAACTTTTTTGGTGAAGTACCCCTGCAAGTCCAAAAAAATTTCCTAAGTACCCCAGTCTCGAGAAAGTGATGGGCACTGATAGGAGGTACAGATAGGAGACTGCACTGATAGGAGACTGCACTGATAGGAGGCACTGATAGTAGGTACTGATAGGAGGTACTGATAGAAGGCACTGATAGCAGGTACTGATAGGAGATACTGATAGGAGGTACTTATAGGAGTAGTATAGTTACAGTGCTCTGCCACTGCCAACACCTAAGTTCCAGTTTTTTGCAGCAGTTTGACTGGGGCATGTCATTACAATTTTTGAAATAAATTACAGCAGCAGGGCCCATTCCTGCGCCCAACAAGAGTAACTGCAAGGGGTTACAGTGTTCTGGCACTGCCATCACCCAAGGCACAATTTTTCTGCACCTGTTTGACTGGGGCATGTCATCACAATTTTTAAAATAATTTACAACAGCAGGGCCTGTTCCCGTGCCAACAAGAGTAACTGCAAGGGGTTACAGTGTTCTGGCACTGCCAACACCCAATGCACAATTTTTCTGCACCTGTTTGACTGGGGCATGTCATCACAATTTTTAAAATAATTTACAACAGCAAGGCCCGCGCCAAAACTAAAAAAAAAAAAAATGTGTGGGTGTCCCCCCCCCAAAATCCAGACCAGGCTCTTCAGGCCTGGTATGGATTTTAAGGGGAACCTCGCGCCAAAATAAAAAAAGTTATGGGGGGTTCCCCCCAAAATCCAAATCAGGCCCTTCAGGTCTGGTATGGATTTTAAGTGGAACCCTGTGCCAAATTTAACAAAAATGGCATAGGGGTCCCCCCAAAATCCAAACCAGACCCTTATCCGAGCACGCAGCCCTGGCATGGCAGGATGGGGTGGGGACGAACGAGCGTCCCCTCCCCTCTGAACCATACCAGGCCACATGCCCTCAACATGGGGAGGGTGTTTTAAGGTCCCCCCAAAGCACCTTGTCCCCATGTTGATGGGGAGAAGGGCCTCATACCGCCAACCCTGGCCGGTGGTTGTGGGGGTCTGCGAGAGGGGGGCTTATCAGAATCTGGAAGCCCCCTTTAATAAGGGGGCCCCCAGATCCTGACCCCCCCATGTGGATGGGGTACATTGTACCCCTACCCATTCACCAAAAAAAGGAGTGTAGTGGTACAAAAAACACGAGGCAGTTTTTGACAAGTCCTTTATTGAGTAAAATAGCTCTTCTTTCTTCCTCCGGTCTTCCTCCATCTTCTCCTGCCCCCATTCTTCTTCTGGTCTTCTGCTTCTTCTTTCAGTCTTCTTCCTTCCTTTCTTTGTTTTCATTCTTCATCTTCTTCTTCCTTCTTCTTTCACCGACACCGTTCTCCTTCTGCCGCAGCCCTGCAGTCCAGAGGCGTCTCCCAGGAGCGGTCTTCAGTTTGACATTTATTTTATAGGTAAGGGCGAGGCCATCCAGTAATGTAACCGAGTAACCCCACCTCTTATGACGTCATGTGCTGTTAGGGGGGTGGGTCACCCATTTACATCACCGGGTGGCCTGCCCCTTCTTATAAAGGAATTATCAAACTGAAGACCGCCCATTCTGCGAGACACTTCTGGACTGCACGGCTGCAGCAGCGGGAGAGCGGTAGCGATGAAAGAAGAAGGAAGAAGAAGATGAAGATTGAAGATGAAGAGAGGAAGGAAGAAGACCGAAAGAAGAAGCAGAAGACCAGAAGAAGGACCGGAGCAGGAGAAGATGCAGGATGACCGGAGGAAGAAAGAAGAAAAGAGCTATTTTACACAATAAAGGACTTGTCAAAAACTGCCTCATGTTTTTTGCACCACAACACTCCTTTTTTGGTCAATGGGTAGGGGTACAATGTACCCCATACCCATTCACATAGGGGGGTCGGGATTTGGGGGCCCCCTTATTAATGGGGGCTTCCAGATTCTGATAAGCCCCTCGCCCGCAGATCCCTGCAATCACCAGCAAGAGTTGTGGGGATGAGGCTCTTCTCCCCATCAACATGGGGACGGGGTGCTTTGGGGTGGACCTTAAAGCACCCTCCCCATGTTGAGGGCATGTGGCCTGGTATGGTTCGGAGGGGGGGGGTGCTCGCTCGCCCCACCCTCTCCTGCCATGCCAGGGCTGCGTTCTCAGATAAGGGTCTGGTTTGGATTTTGGGGGGGAACCCTACACCATTTTTTTTTAATGTGGCACGGGGTTCCCCTTAAAATCCATACCAAACCTGAAGAGCCTGGTACAGACTTTGGGAGGAACCCTACGCAATTTTTTTTTAACATTTTGGCATGGCGTTTCCCTTAAAATACATACCAGACCTGAAGGGTCTGTTACAGACCTTGGGGGGGAACCCTACGCATTTTTTTTATTGCGGCGCGGGGTTCCCCTTAAAATCCATACCAGACCTGAGGGGCCTGGTATGGACTGGCAACGCAATGCTTTTTCAGTGATTTTATCTATATTGCCTGGAGCCAGCAATACATTACAGCCGCGAGTGGTTTTAAATGACAATTTTTCCTTTACAAGGTCATTTTGCTATGGTACTGGCAGACTAAGGGCACCCCCCAGGCACCATATTTAAAGGAATATTTCATTTTTATTTTTTCACTTTAAGCATTAATAAAATCACTGCTCCTGAAAAAACTATTGATTTTAAAACTTTTTTTTGCATTGATAGATGTCCCCTAGGGCAGTACCTGGGTCCCCATACACTTTTTATGGCAATAACTTGTATATAAGCCTTTAAAATGAGCACTTTTGATTTTTCATGTTCGAGTCCCATTGATTTTAACGGCGTTCATGTGTTTGCACACATTTTTTTGTCTGCTCGCAAGTTCTGGTGTGAATCGAACTGGGGGATGTTTGGCCCATCCCTAGTGCAGAGCCTACATCCCTAAGCCTACGACTCGGTTCACACTGTTGCGACTTAGGCCCCTTGGCTAAGGTTCACACTTGTGCGACCTGAAAGTTGCGTGATTTTGCAGAGATTTTACAGCAATTTTTTGCCGCAATTGTGATGCAACTTTAAGCAATGCCTGTGTAATCTTGAGGTCTATGAACCTCAAATCACATCAAAGTCGGACCAAAGTAGTGCAGGAACTACTTTGAAATCGCTGCAACTTGAAGTCGCACAGATATGAATGGCAGTCGTTGGAATTCATGGGGTACGACTTGTCATGTGACTTTGCAGTCCCAAGTCGCAGGACAAGTCACACAAGTGTGAAAGGGGCCTAATCATATCACTTGAGACACATAAAGTCGCATGACAGATCAAAACACATTCATTTCAATGAGTGCCATGTTAAGCAATGTGACTCATGTCGCAGTGACAAAAAAAGGTTCCTGCACTACCTTTCTGAGACTTTGGTGTGACTTAAGTGCCATAGACTGCAATGGTAAATCACAAAAGCAACACAGGCCACAGGCCCACTGTCTTGACTAAGGCCAATAGACAAGGCTAATCTTAAAAAGATTCCCAAAAGTGGAATTTACGCTTTAAGACCTCCTCCCCAGCTCCTGATACTGAAACAGAGCGTCTCCTTCCCCCTCCCTCCCGAAGTCTTCTAGGACACAGGATAGGTCCTAGAAGACTTCGGGACCAATCACAAGGCGTCGCCCCGCCTGCGCATGCACAGTGCGTGCCAGCCGTGAAACCACTAGCTGGGCCGGGTGTCCACACTAGGAATGATGGTGCCGCGCAGGGGAGGGGGAGAGATCCAATGCTCCGTGCGACCCCATCGCTGGACCGGGAGACAGGTGAGTGCTTATTAAAAGTCAGCAGCTACACTTTCTGTAGCTGCTGACTTTTAACCACTTGCTTACAGGGCACTTAAACCACCCTCCTGCCCAGACCAATTTTTGGCTTTCAGCGCTGTCGCATTTTGAATGACAATTGCGTGGTCGTGCGACGTTGTACCCAAACAAAATTTTTAGCATTTTTTCCCCCCACAAATAGAGCTTTCTTTTGGTGGTATTTGATCACAGCTGTGTCATTTCTGATCGCCGCTATAAACAAAAAAAGAGCGACAATTTTGCAAAAAAAAAAAAATATATATATATTTCTTACTTTTTGCTATAATACAAATCCAAAAAAAAATTAAAAAAAAAATTATTCATCAGTTTTGGCCGATATATATTCTAATACATATTTTCAGTTAAAAAAATCGCAATCAGCGTTTATTAATTGGTTTGCGCAAAAGTTATCGCATCTACAAGCTATGGGAATTGATTTATGGCGTTTTTATTATTATTATTTTTTTTTTACTAGTAATGGCAGCGAGCTGCAATTTTTATTGGGTCTGCGATATTGCAGCAGACATGTCGGACATTTTTGACACTTTTTTGGGACCAATGACATTTATACAGCGATCAGAAATTTAAATGCCCACTGATTACTGTATAAATGTCATTGGCAGTGAAGGGGTTAACCTGCAGGGGGCAGTGAAGGGGTTAACTGTGTTCCCTCATTGTGTTCTAACTGTGTGGGGGATGGGCTGGCTGGGACATAACAGATCTCACTGAACCCAGTGACAGGGATCAGTAGATCTGCCATGACCCCAGTCACAGAACCGAGCACCGCTGTGTTTACATTGGCAGTTCCCTGTTCTGCAGCTCTGTCATCGAGTCTGCCCGACCCGTGGGCACGCCCACGCAGCTGAGTGCGTGCCGGGAGCGTGCAGAGGGGACGACGTCCATGGACGTCATCCCGGAAATTCAGATCCGCGCTGGAGCCGTACTTCGGCTATAGTGCGGATCTGAAGGAGTTAATAAACATAGAAAATGGTGGAACTCTGCTTTAAACTTTCTTTCGTTGTATCTGCAGTACTTTTACAGCCAGTACACACCAGATGCAATCCAGTGCAAAATGCATGGAGAGCAGATTATATGGGTTCCAATGGCATAGTTCACACCAGTGCAGTCAGTTCCAGTTCAGAAAAAAAAAGTAGAACATGAAGCAATTTTTCTGCACAGAACTGTACTGGAACACGGTAAAACACATCAAAAACACAACAGAAAACATCACATGAAAAAAAAACAAACAAGGAAACCTTGTAAAAAAAAGGAAAGACAAAAGGGGAAAAGCGCACTGGAATGCACTGAAAACGCATCAAAAATTCATCAAAAACGCGCACACACACACACAGTTTTTGTGGTGTAAACTCTAAGTAAAAATGCATCCTGGAGGCATCGGGAGTGCGTTTTTGTGTTGTGAACTGCCTTTTATACTCCTATTTTGTAACCATTGTTAACATTTCAATAAGAATTTTACAAAAAAAAAAAAAATTTGCAGGGAAGTTACAAGGAAATCGCAATCAAGTCACATGCCTGACGAAGGGGTCCTGCGTGGCTCCAAAACATTGCACTCTGTGATGTGATCTGCACTAAAAGTTTTGGACGCTCCATGGTGTGCTGGCGAATTTGTGCATTGATCAAGCCGCAAGCAAGTCACACAACTTTGGGGTTGCAGCAGTGTGAACCAAGCCTGAATGTTTGAAGCATTCAAAATAACATAACCAATGAATCCGAATCTCCTGAAATAACTTCCAAATAATATGAATCGATTTGGAATGAAGAATATACGAAACAAATCCAAATACACAAAATGAATTACGGAAACAAATCATTCTAACATAACAAACAGGACGAAACAAAATGATTAACGTAACAACTGAATCCGAAACAAAACTTTTTTTTTTCATCATGCATATCTCTAGTAACTATGAATAAAATATCCACACCTGGAATTCTTCTTTAATCCGAATGATGGCTACAGCGTGGTCTTCCAGTTCTGGGAGGGTGTCTATTGACATCCTTCCAGAACCAAGCCCCTCCAGGCGCCCACTGCGGTGCAAATCTGGCACGCTCTGTGATGGCTGTGTCCTTAGGACACAGCTGGTCACAGATCAGAGTAAAGGGTCAATCACAGCTGAACACAATGTAAACACACTTGCCCGTTATTGGCATTCCTCTCCTCAGTGTGAAAGGGGACATCTACACTGATAATCAGGGCACTGATCACCAGTGTCCTGATTATTCATGCAACCCCAACAATGCCGCCAATCAGTGCTGCCAATCAGTGCCCATCAGTGCCACCTATCATACCGTATCAGTGCAGCCCCACCAGTGCCACCTCATTAGTGCCGTCTCATCAATGCCCATCAGTGCAGCCTCATCTGTGCCCATAGGTGCGGCCTATCAGTGCTTCCTCATCAGTGCAGCCTCATCAGTGCCCACCAGTGCCGCCTCATCAGAGCCCATCAGTGCAGCCTATCAGTGTCTATCAGTGCCCATCAGTGCAGCCTATTAGTGCCCAGGAGTGCCTCCTCATAAGTGCAGCCTCATCAGTGCCTCCTCATTAGTGCCCACCAGTGCCGCCTCATCAGTGCCCATCATTGCAGCCTCATCTGTGCCTATCAGTGCCTCCTCATCAGTTCCAACCAATGCCGCCTCAGCAATGCCCATCAGTGCAGCCTATCAGTGCCCATCAATGCCGCCTCATTAGTGCCCATCAGTGCAGCCTATCAGTGCCTCCTCATCAGTGTAGCCTCATCAGTGCCTCCTCATCAGTACTCATCAGTGCCACCTCATCAGAGCCCATCTGTGCAGCCTATCAGTGCCCATCAGTGCAGCCTATTAGTGCCCACGAGTGCCTCCTCGTAAGTGCAGCCTCATCAGTACCTCCTCATCAGTGCCCATCAGTGCCACGTCATCAGTGCCCATCATTGCAGCCTCATCTGTGCAGCCTATCAGTGCTTCCTCATCAGTGCCCACCAATGCCACCTCACCAATGCCCATCAGTGCAGCCTATCAGTGCTGATCAGTGCAGGCTATCAGTGCCCATCAATGCCGCCTCATTAGTGCCCATCAGTGCAGCCTATCAGTGCCTCCTCATCAGTGCAGCCTCACCAGTGCCTCCTCATCAGTGCCCACCAGTGCCGCCTCATCAGTGCCCATCAGTGCAGCCTATCAGTGCCCATCAGTGCAGCCTCATCAGTGCCATCGGTGCAGCCTATCAGTATCTATGAATGCCTCCTCATTAGTGCCTATCAGTGCCCATCAGTGCCTCCACATCAGTGTCCATCAGTGCCTCTCCATCAGTGCCGCCTCATTAGTGCAGCCAAATCAGTGAAGGAGAAAACGTATCTGTTTGCAAAATTTATAGAAACATAGAAACATAAAAAAGTGACGGCAGAAAAAGACTGAGTAGTCCATCGAGTCTGCCCCTTTTTATTTATTTATTTATTTTTTTATTTATTTATTTTTTATTATTATTTTTTTTTTTATAATTTATAGAAACATAGAAAAGTATAACAAAATGTTATAACAGAAACTAAGAAAAACGTGTTTTTCAGAATTTCCATTTTTTGTTTGTTTAGCAAACGATAAAAAAACAGTGGTGATTAAATACCCCCAAAAGAAAGCTCTATTTGTGTTTAAAAAAATGATAAAAATGTCATATATGTACAGCATTGCATGACTGTGCAATTGTCATTCAAAGTGCGACAGTGCTGAAAGCTGAAAATTGGCCTGGGCAGGAAGGGGGTAAAAGTGCCCGGTAGACAAGTGGTTAAATATGTACATTTGGAGGTCTCCTAGGATGAATTCCCACATATTGTCTGATGATGCCTCTTTTTTCAGCTAGTTGTCAATGTATTTCTGCACACATAAAAAATTACGTTTTTGCAATAAATTGCTTTTTATGCAAACTATTAACTAGCTATTGAACAGAAAATCTTGATCATGATGATGAGGATAATGGAGTATTAATTAGATAACAAAATAAAGCGGGTTACGGTACATTAAAAAGCTGAGCTGGTGTATCACCATCACAATGCATCAGCACATAGCTGCCATTGGCTGCCCCCACTCATTATAATACATCACGTATGCACTTACACAATACATTTCATTAGCCCTAATTGCTGTAAACAAGCCGCTCCTTACTTTTTCACCAGAAAATCAATAATGGAAAGGTCAATAACTTAATGGAATGTGTTTTAAACGCAAGGAATGTAAACGATTGCTGTATTTTAAGGAAAAGTGAGTATAATTTATTCAGATTCAAAGAATCCACGGAGTTCTCGCTAATTAATATTAATGGAACACATTAAAAAGCGAGTAGAGGAAAGAAAAGTCTCAGGATTGGCCATAACCACCAATCAGAGCCCTGTTTTTCCTATCCTTGCTTAAAGGCCAACAAAAAATTATCACAGCCCCACTGTAAGGGTAAATTACGTGTTTTGTCCATGGGAGAAGAGAAACCATTCCGTTACACTTACCCAGGGCTGGGAGAAGAGATAGGCAGGAGGGGCGGCTGCCCTGGGCGCAATGGTTTATTGCAGGGATAGGGGGCACCCATACGTTAACTGCGCAGTTTGGCATCTTGGCAATGGGCGCTGGATAACCTTGTCCCGACACTGTACTTACTTAATTCGCCGCTCCCCTGGCAGGGAACTCTCCTCCTCGATCCAGGGCTGACTGTCCCTCTGCGTCCTAACATGGCTATGGACCCTGCTCTGGTCTTGATAAGGTCAGAATTCTAGACCGGGGGACCAAGGGGGTGCAGGATTTATAAAAAAAATGTATAATTTTTATCCTCAGAAATTGCATGTACATTTATTCGGTGTGAATGCCAGCAAAATTAAATGTTAGTAGGCTATTTTCCCTCCAGGTCAGATGTTGTTGCTTTATAAGAATAGTATGAATCAGGTAAATACTGCATTATGGCCACTAGATGGAGCAATCATATTTATTTCTTATGATCATCAGCTCCATCTATTGGTCATGGTGCAGTATTTTTTAACTAATTCACGTTATTCTTATAAACAAAGAACATCCAACCTGGAAAGAACATAGCCCAGTAATATTCTATTTTGCCAACATTCACACCGAACAAATGTACATGCAGTTCTGTAGGATAAATAGCTCTGTAAATTTTTTATGAACACACCCGTTAGTGTTTGTTAACCCTAAAAATTAAACAGGCAGTGTGCATTCCTCTTTAAATACTAACCAATATTTTGCTGCTCTTAACCCCTTCCCACCCATAGGATGTCATATGAAATGGTTATACAGTGCTTATACAGGCATCATCCCGGTATCTTTTTTTCAGCTGGCAATACACATTTACACTCACCGCCCACTTTATTAGGTACACCTGTTCAATTGCTTAGTAACACAAATTGCTAATCAGTCAATCGCATGGCAGCCACTCAATGCATTTAGGCATTTAGATGTGGTGAAGACGACTTGCTGAAGTTCAAACCGAGCATCAGAATGGGAAAGGAAGGGGATTTAAGTGACTTTGAACGTGGAATGGTTGTAGGTGCCAGACAGGCTGGCCTGAGTATTTCAAAAACTGCTGATCTACTGGGATTTTAACACACCACCATCACTCGGGTTTACAGAGAATGGTCAGAAAAAGAGAAAATATCTAGTGAGCGGCAGTTGTGTGAAGGAAAATGCCTTGTTGATGTCAGAGGTTAGAGGAGAATGGGCAGATGATAGGAAGACAACAGTAGCTCAAATAACCACTCGTTACAACCAAGGTATGCAGAACACCATCTCTGAATGCGCAACACATCGAACCTTGAAGCAATTGGGCTGTCAGCTAAGAACAGGAAACTGAGACTACAATTCACAATGGCTTACCAAAATTGGACAATAGATGATTGGAAAAACGTTGCCTGGTCTGATTAGTCTGGATTTCAGCTGCGACATTCAGATGGTGGGGTCAGAATTTGGCGTAAACAACATGAAAGCATGGATCCATCCTGCCTTGTATCAATGGTTCAGGCTGGTGGTGGCGGTGTAATGATGTGGGGGTATTTTTTTGGCACGCTTTGGGCCCCTTAGTACCAATTCAGCATTGCCATGGCCTACCTGAGTATTGTTGCTGACCATGTCCATCCCTTTATGACTACAGTGTCCCCATCTTCTGATGGCTCCTTTCAGCAGGATAATGCACCATATCACAAAGCTCCAATCATCTCACCACTGGACAATGAGGTCACTGGACTCCAATGGCCTCCACAGTCACCAGATCTCAATCCAATAGAGCACCTTTGGCACGTGGTAGAAGGGGTAGAAGGGGAGATGGCATCATGGATGTCCAGCCGACAAATCTACAGCAACTCTGTGATGCCATCATGTCACTATGGAGCAAAATCTATGAGGAAAGTTTCCAACACCTTGTTGAATCTATGCCACGAAAAATGAAGGCAAAAGGGGGACCATTCCGGTACTAGCAAGGTGTAACTAATAAAGGGGTTGGTAAGTGCATGTTAAAGCCATCCTAAAGGCTAAATAGCTGCTGGATGGCTTTTACATGCAGCGGTAGGGGTTCCCCGCCACCTTCCGGTACCTTTCCCATCCCACTAGGGAGCCCAGGACTAAATCCGGCGCTTTGGCCGGCTTACCATAGAGATAAATGAGGAGCAGAACATCTCTGATCATCTCTATGTTATAAGAAACCGGAAGCGATGAGGATTTTGTTACTTCCGGCTTCGCCACGATGTAAACAAGCGATTACTGGCTTGTGAAAGCATCTGATTAAACTGATCTCCTTTTGATCAGATGTTTTTAAGTGCAAAGGAAAAATCCCAGATGGCTCAGTAAAGAGGACCTGTCACTGCTCATACCATCACAAGGGATAATCTCCATCCCTTGTGATAGCAATAAAAATGGCAAAAACAAAAAATAAGGAGACAAAAAATTATTGTTTTTTTTTTCAAATAAAATAAATAATAATTGTAGCACCCTGGTTCTAAACAGGGCTGCTCTCAAATTTAGTTTGTTAGGTGGTAACTAGCCTGGCCAATTGTTAGGGCAGTCCACTGACCATTGCTCTAAACCAGAATCTGGTGCACCTCTCTCTTCTGTCACTAGGTGGCATTGCTGCCTGTGGCATTGGAATGACAAGGGCACAATGAATTTGGGTTAGGAGTGGATAGGTTGTCTCAGCCAATTGGTAGCGTTCTCTTGGGCCCCATGGCCTGCTGGGAGAGCTTATTTATTTTGGAGGAGTCAGGTTATCGGGGTTCTGTGCCACCTGGACGGCTGTCTGGGTGGACGTGTGTTGTATTGCTCCCGGTTACTAGGCCAGAAGCCTGAGGCCTATCCAGGAGCACCTGGCTGCTAGGCTGTCCTAGGCCTATCCAGTTACAGTTACATAGTTGGTAAGGTTGAAAAAAGACACAACTCCATCCAGTCCAACCTGTGTGTGAGCTTATATATTAGTAGTACATTGTATACTCCTGCATATTGTGGTCGTTAAGGTGCCCATCTAATAATTTTTTTAAATTATTGATGCTCACCGCTGAAGCCACTGCTTGTGGAAGAGAATTCCACATCCTTACTGCTCTTGAATAAAGAACCCACTACACAGTGTAAGGTTAAGGATTGAGTGAAGCAGCTCAGGGTTGGGGCTTCAGGTCGAGAGCTTAACCAAGTTGCAGAGGTTCAGCCGGACAGGGAACCAAGGTCACCTTCAGGTCTCTGGAGGTCGGGCCCTCGCTACATAATTTTAAAAAAAATGAATGGCCCCTGGCCACACTCTCTCTCTCAACACATTTATTATTACCATGCAACCAGCCCTGCAGAAGAGCAGCATGAAAGGTGTAACTGTGGTCATGTGACTGCAGGAAAAAAAAAAACTTTTTAGGGTACTTGGATGCCTTTTTTGAGTATATTTTGGTATTTAGAGAATTTGGAGCACATATGCTGTGATAGACTTCTTCACTAGGAATTAGTTTGAACAAAATCTTTAGGAAAACGCAGAAACTTCAAATGAGTTTATCAGTTTGGTTTGGCAAAGCAGCATAGAGTACCCTAGATATTGCATCACCGTATTCTCAGCTGCCATCCTCAACCAGGGTTCCATGGAACTCTAGGGTCCTCCAGAGGTTGCTAGGGGTTCCTTAAAACTGAAACCTAAAAACCTAAAGATCTCGAAATCTACTGCCAGCCGCATTCTAACACTAACCTATCTAGCCCTGTAAAGCAAAAATCGATATACATAGATTTTCTGAAGCCGCTCTAGTCCGGTCTCCTGCGGCTGAAGCTGTGCAGAGGACACAGCCGACAACGGCTTGGAAATGAATGGGAAGTGACGTCACTCATAGACTTACTATGGGGCTTCCGTTGTTGGCTGCCTCCTCTCCACCCACCTCCACAGAGAAGCTGCTGCTGACAGCTCAGCGTGGGACCGGAGCGGAAAGATTCCAGTCTCTCAAAACACTACCAGTGAGTAATACTGACACACACAGTGAAAAAATACTCATTTAATTCCTGCATCCACACACTCAAGATAGATTGGGGAATTGAACAGGGCCGGGACAAGGGGTGGGCAGAAGGGACGGCTGCCCTGGGCACTGTGGTATCATGTGAGGTGGGGGGGGGGGAACCTCGAGGAGATGGGGGGGCATTTGTGTTGGTAGGGGGAAATGGAGGGTGGCAGAGGATAAGAATTGTTCTAGCAGGGGAAAACAGGGGTGTGTGCTAGGAATGGATATTTGGGGGGATTTATGTTGGGAAGAAGAGGATTTGTGCTAGGATGGGGTATTCGGGGGGTTTGTGTTAGAAGAGGTGATCTTACATAGTTACATAGTCAGGTTGAAAAAGGACACAAGTCCATCTAGTTCGACCAAACAAAAAATAAATAGAAAAATTACGGTATATATAACCATACAATCCCATATACAATCCTTCATGATCCAATTTGCTATAGTGGGGGAAAAAATTCCTTCCTGATCCTCCGAGAGGCAATCAGATTTTCCCTGGATCAACTTTATCTAAAAATGTCAGTACCCAGTTATATTATTTACATTAACGAAAGAATCCAGGCCTTTTTTAAAGAAGTGATCTGGTAGAGGGGGGAGGGAATTTGTGCAAGGAGGGGACATTTTTTTTTGGAGGGGGGGGGGGTGTTTGTGATAGTAGGGATGATTGAGGGGTACTTATGCTAAGAGGGGAAATTTGGGGGGAA
>BLSH010450807.1:286692-297981 GCA_018402905.1 Glandirana rugosa | reverse complement strand
TCCATTCTGCTTTGAGCGTGTTTAGACCCGCTTATGTAATAAGAGATCGATCAGTTTTAATGAGTGAGCACTTTGAAGGGGTTCTCATGGAGGACATGTGTGATGTAGAAGATTTGGCACGCTTTTTATGATTAGACGTGTGATATATTTTGTGCACGAGACATTGATAACATTTTTCTTTTTTCTTTGTCAATTGGAATAGACTTTAGAATTTGAGCAGCAATTTTTAGTATTGCATGTATTAAAAAAAACCTTCTTTTTAAAAAGTGTGGTGATAGCACTTTAGTGCTGTACACGTTGTATAAGGTAGTGGGGAAGATTCCTCTTCTCCCTTCATGAGCGTGCATCTGTAAAAGAATATATATTTTTTCTCGTCAAGCTCCTCACTAGTTTTACCACTTAAGGTAGAGAAAATTGAGTACTGTCCGTGATACTTTTTTTATTATTTGCACTAACATAAATTTTTTTCAGGACAAGCTTTCGGGGTATCTCCCCTTATTCAAGGTCCAAGCAGTACTGATTAAAAACAGTTTTTAGCCAAATGTTAAAAAAAGAGAAAAGAAAAAAAAACTCTTAAGTAAAGGAGAAAGAGGTAAAACAAACAAATACAAATCAATGAATAAGGCAATGGTAATGAAACTAGCTGCAGAGATAGTGAGATAAGACAGGCAGAGTTATAGACTAGGGAGGGGAGGGGGGGGGGGGTGACAGTCACAGAGAGGGTCGTAAAACTTTAGAATAATGAGTGAGAAAACCTATATCCAAGTTAAAGCTGTTATTTTTTGTGTCAAAAAGAAGAATCATTCTTAGTTTAAACGTTTTCCTTTCCTGCATGGTTCTGAAATCCCCTTTAAGAACGAAAACATTGAGGTTTTCAATTGTGTGGTTCGGTTGTGAAAAATGATTCTTAAAGCGGTAGTAAACCCATCCATTTAACAGTTTAAAAACCAGTTACGTGCCGGAAATGTACCACTCCCATTGGTTGTGCTCTAAACCAAACTGTCAAACCATCCAATGGCTGGTGTCATAGCTGATCACATGTGCAGCATCATGGTAGTTGTAGATTAAACAGAGGCCAAGATGGCAGCTTCCTTGGCTGAAAATGATAGGAGGGCTTACTATCACTTTAATGGAATGTCTGTGTAAATTCATCCTTGTTTGCGATTTCTGTCCTCTTTCCCCAACATAACATCCTTTGTTGCACCTACTGCATTGAATAAGGTACATCACATTACTAGAGGTACAGCTGTATGATCCCGTGTTATTGAAGGTCCCATTTGTTTTTGTGACACTTTTCGATTGATCTGGTTGCACAGTTTGCAACGTTTTTTATTGCAGGGTTTGCTTCCATTATATGTGACCTCATAATCAGAGTGAAGTTTCCTGCTGATTAGTTTTCGTCTGAGATTGGGTGGTTGCCTGAAAGCCAATATTGCTGGTTGTTTGAATATTTCTTTCAGCAATTTCTTTCAACAATGGGTTGTAAATCTTTGATTATCTTTTTTATCCCTTCTAGTGCTGGGTTGTATGTAGTGACTAGTGGGACACGGTTATTTGTTTTTTTCTCTTTGTATTGGAGGAGATTTTCTCTTTGGGTTTTCAAGGCTGTGTTTATGCTGTTGTTGATGGTTTTATCTTTGTACCCTTTCTTATGGAAGGAGTCTGCCAGTGTTCTGAGATGTTTATCTCTATCCTTTGGGTCTGAATATATTCGGTGGTATCTGATGGCCTGGCTGTGTATAATGGCATGCTTAGTGTGTTTGGGGGTGAAAACTGGAACTATGGAGATGGCTGCATCGGTCTTTCGGTTTTCTGTATATGTGGAAGCTTGTCATCCCTGATGTATACTGTAGTGCCTAGGAAGTTGATGTGTGTTTGAATACGCCATTTCTAGTTTGATAGATGGGTAAAAGGTGTTGATCAATGAGCCAAACTTTTTAAAATTTTCTTCACCTTCAGTCCATCTCATAAATATATCATCAATATAACGATAATATCTGTATGGCTTATGTTGCATGCCGTTCAGGCATTTTTCCTCCAGGTCAGCCATAAATAAATTTGCATATTGGGGTGTCATTTTACTTCCCATAGCAGTGCCCATACACTGGAGATAGATGTCATTGTTGAAAGTGAAGTAGTTGTGTGTGAGAATGAATTCGATGAGCTGTGTAACATCCTCAGCAGTGTATTTGTGGTTTGGTGAGGATAAGAATCTGTGACATGCAGCCAACCCATCCTTGTGAGGGATGTTACTGTACAGAGATTCTACATCCATAGTGACCAGAAGTGTATTAGGTGGTAATTGTTGTATATTGTCGAGCTTGTTAACAAAACCTGTGGTGTCTTGCAGGAAACTTGCAGTGTTCATGACTAACGGTTTATATATATATATATATGTTTATAATATATCAAAGTGTAATTTCTTCAGTGTTGTCACATGAAGATATAATATATTTACAAAAATGTGAGGGGTGTACTCACTTTTGTGAGATACTGTATAATATATATATATTATACAGTATCTCACAAAAGTGAAGTACGCCCCTCACATTTTTGTAAATATTTTATTATATCTTTTCATGTGACAACACTGAAGAAATTACACTTTGCTACAATGTAAAGTAGTGAGTGTACAGCTTGTATAACAGTGTAAATTTGCTGTCCCCTCAAAATAACTCAACACACAGCCAATAATTTCTAAACCGCTGGCAACAAAACTGAGTACACCCCTAAGTGAAAATGTCTAAATTGAGCCCAAAGTGTCAATATTGTGTGTGGCCGCCATTATTTTCCAGCACTGCCTTAACCCTCTAGGGCATGAAGTTCACCAGAGCTTCTCGGGTTGCCACTGGAGTCCTCTTCCACTCCTCCATGATGACATCACGGAGCTGGTGGATGTTAGCGACCTTGCGCTCCTCCACCTTCCGTTTGAGGATACTCTACAGATGCTCAATAGGGTTTAGGTCTGGAGACATGCTTGGCCAGTCCATCACCTTTACCCTCAGCTTCTTTAGCAAGGCAGTGGTCGTGGAGTTGTGTTTTGCGGTCGTTATATTGGAATACTGCCCTGCGACCCAGTCTATGATCATGCTCTGCTTTAGTATGTCACAGTACATGTTGGCATTCATGGTTCCCTCAATGAACTGTAGCTACCCAGTGCCGGCAGCACTCATATAGCCCCAGACCATGACACTCCCACCACCATGCTTGACTGTAGGCAAGACACACTTGTCTTTGTACTCCTCACCTGGTTGTCGCCACACATGCTTGACACCATTTGAACCGAATAAGTTTATCTTGGTCTCCTCAGACCACAGGACATGGTTCCAGTAAGCCATGCCCTTAGTCTGCTTGTCTTCAGCAAACTGTTTGCAGGCTTTCTTGTGCATCATCTTTAGAAGAGGCTTCCTTCTGGGACGACAGCCTTGCAGACCAATTTGATGCAGTGTGTGGCGTATGGTCTGAGCACTGACAGGCTGACCCCCCCCCCATCCCTTCAACCTCTGCAGCAATGCTGGCAGCACTCATACGTCTATTTCCCAAAGACAATCTCTGGATATGACGTTGAACATGTACACTCAACTTCTTTGGTCGACCATGGCGAGGCCTGTTCTGAGTGGATGTCCTGTTAAACTGCTGTATGGTCTTGGCCACACTTTCCCCCAATTTAACCACTAGGGCTATTTTTTGCAATACGGCACTGCATTGCTTTAACTGATAATTGCACGGTCATCCAAAGCTGTACCCAAATAAAATTTGTCCTTTTTTTTCCCCCCACAAATAGAGCTTTCTTTGGCAGTATATGATCACCTCTGCAGTTTTTATTTTTCGCGCTTACAAAATATATATACCGGTATATCATTTTTTGATTTAATGTGTGTGCATGTAGTATATGTCATTGACTAATGAATGCAATTGATTTTGTGGACACACTTTCTTCAAGCTCCTTCCAGGATTTTATACAGCAGTGAAGCAGGGGATTGAACTATTCTCTGTTCCATCTGAAATGGAGAAATCTGACTTTCTCTTTTTGATTTCTATGACTGTATACACTTACCTTGTTCTTTTATTGGTTGGATTTCAAGCTTTCCAGACATTTCTGGCCTGTAGATTTGCTGTGATCCAATGCTTGTTGTTTTAATCTATTCTTCTGCTGATGTTCTATTATCTGCATTGTTTGTTGATATTGGTGTTTTTTTGTTCCATTCTTAAAGTGTTTGTAAACCTCAAACATGAAATATGAGCAAAGCATATAGTGTGCACTTGTCTCAATTTGAGAGCACGAAGACCCCTTCCACACTGAGGTGCTTTACAGGTGCTATTTAGCTAAAAATAGTGCCTGTAAAGCTCCTTAATAATCCCTCCCCATCCACCCCAATGTGAAAGCCCTGAGTGCCCTGAGTGATATACCGCTCCTCCATTGCCCCTGCCCATTGAAAACAATGGGGCAGTGCTTCCGAAGCGGCTGCGCACCGCCTCGGAAGCGCTGGCACATTTAACCCCTTGATCCTGCCGCCATAGCAGCAGTAAATCCCCGCTGAAGCTAGCGGGGATTTACTGCTAATGCCCTATTGCCCCCAGTGTGTTAGTACCCTAGGTGGTGTTTCTCTCTACTGCCTTGTTCCCCTGCTATCAGCATAAATCACTTCTGAAAAGTGTTCCTGACACCAAGACAAAAAAGGTGACGGGAGGGAACTCCAACTGATAGACAGCCTCAGCTTTTTGCCTGTGTGAAGATGGGGTGTGTCCTTCAATCGGCTCTCAAAGCTCTCCTCACTGAGCTCTGCAGAGTGCAACTTCAGCTCTCCACCCCCTTTAGGCTTTTTTTTTAGACGAGATAAAAAAAATGCACTTTTAACTGATGTAGAAAAGAGCACACTGCAGATAAACCAGTACAATGTATGTAGGTGGATTTGTTTCATCTGTGTATCAGAGGTCCGTCACCCAATGGGTATATGTAAGCGTTTACAACCACTGTAAGAATAAAGAATCTATTGTATATCTCTCAAGCAGTAGAGTATGTGTATTAGCCAATATCTAAAAGTGTGTGTGTGTGTGTATGTATATGTATGTATGTGTATGTATGTATGTATGTATGTATGTGTGTGTGTGTGTGTGTGTGTATCTGTATGTGTGTATGTATATATATATATATATATATATATATATATTTTCATTCTAAAGGTTAATCTGCTTATATTATGCCTTTTTTCTGGTTCCTCTGTTTACCCCTGCAGCAACATGCTAATGACATTTTAAATACAATCTCCCTGTTTTCATTACATATGTTATTTTAGACCCACTAATGTCATCACTGGAACTCTGCGCTTCTCTTTGCAATGCAGACAGATCATGGCTGGTGGGAGGGGCTGGCATGGTGCCTTAGTACTATAATCCAGAGCCGTCAGCCCAGAGACAAGCACTCAGCATGGCTCTTGGAGAGCGCTATGCCAGAATTAAAGTGCCTTGACTGATGGACGTTGTGGAGTAGTGTGTTTGTTTTATTTTTTTTTTTTTTTTTCCCTAAGCCGGCTGCTTTTACATGCTTACCATGCTAGGTAACGCCCACATGAGTTCTGAGGTTCCATGATTGAAGGAACTGAAATCCAGTTAACCACTTGCCGACTGCCCACCCGCAGCGTGACATCGGCAGAGTGTCTCGTTATCGCAAACCGCCGTCACCTGACGGTGGCTGCGATAACTAGCATTGTGATCGGGTAAGGCGGACCCTATATCCGGCGGCTACAGTGAGAGAACAGAGGTCGGTGTATGTAAACACGGATCTCCGTTCTGACAGAGTCGGGAAGGGCTGTGATCACAGGCTTCCTGTATATGGAAGCCGTGATCACTCCCCTCCTCCTGCCAGCCCAGCCCACACACAGTTAGAACACACTGAGGGAACACAGTTAACCCCTAGAGCGCCCCCTCCAAGTTAACCCCTCCACTGCCAATGACATTTACACAGTAATCCATGCATTTTTATAGCACTGATCGCTGTATACATGGCAATGGTCCCAAAAAAGCGTCAGAATGGTCCGAAATGTCTGCTGCAATATCGCAGTACCGCTAAAAATCAAAGATCGCTGCCATTACTAGTAAAAAAAAAACAAAAAACCCAGAAATGAATTCTCATGGTTCGAAAACACGGCAACTTTTGCGCAAACCAATCAATAAGCGCCGAATGCGTTTTTTTTTTCTTTTCTTTATCAAAAATATAAATCGGCCAAAACTGATGAAAAAAAATGTTTTTTTATGTATTTTTTTTGGATTTGTATTTTAGCAAAAAGTAAGACTTTTTTTTTTTTTTTTTTTGCGAAATTGTTGCTCTTCTTCTTTTGTTTATAGCGGCGATCAGAAATGACTTAGAGGTGATCAAATACCACCAAAGGAAAACTCTATTTGTGGGAAAAGGGGGAAATCCTTTTCGGGCTCAAGTGGTTAATGAAAGAGATGCGCCAGGGACAGACGGTCTGTGGAGGAAAAAGCTAGATAATGTTGAATGTTCTCAGCCAGGAAACGAAGCAAGCTTTGTGTGATTTGCAGCAGCTTCTAATGCACACTGAGAGACGCTCAGTGTGCAGTGAAAGGAGGGTACCCTATTTCCTTACAGCAGTGGAGCCGGTACAACTGTGCTAGCCCGACAGAAATGCTAGGGTTCATATGTACAAAAAAAACAGAACAAAAAGAAAATTGTACAAATAAACTCCATTACATATAAACAGACAGCAGCACTCGCCAACACCCAGATAGCGGTGTAGCAGGGCGGAGCCTAGTGGTGACTCTGTCATATTTGCCGGAGAGAAGAGCGGTGGTTTGATTGAAGCCTGTATACTACATGGTCTTGTGAGTAGTGAACACCCCAGATGATGACTGTGTAGTCGAAAGATGTTTCGTCCTACAGTCTAGATGTCATTGCGATCCTTTTTGATGTTCTATAAGTGCTTCTATTACTTGGACATGTGAGTTTCTTTCCCTGTTTTGATAAATTATCCAATAAGATGCTTTTACGCTATGTGGAGCATCTCTTTCTTTGCACTTTAAAACACCAATTGAAAGTATAGTCACACTATAGGTACTTTTAATATATATTCTTCATTATTAACTAACTTGGTGAATTATCTTATATTTTATATTTCTTGTGTTTATTTTCTAATTTTTGCTGAAATTTTAGCGCTGCACTATTACCTACTTTGTTGCTTTATCTAGTCAATTTTTGTGCTAGCAGCTTCAATTTAACCAGATTTGCTCAGTATTTCCCCCTTTCTTTTCCTTGTGAGTAGTTTTCCTGCTTCTAAAATAAAGGAGGCAGAAAGTTTGCTGCACTGTGGAGTTTGTGCTTTTTCTTTACTGAGTAATTTTGATGCTGTAAGCCGTTGTCTGAGGAAGGGCTGAGCGCATAGAAGGTTGCATTCGTTCACCTGGAGAATGCTGAGCTTGCTTAGTCCTGCATGGCATTGAGGACTGAGAGTCCATTACGCAGCCTTATTACTACTTTGGTGGTGGCAGATTGGATTTACAACACAGAAGACCTACATGACTGCACATCTATGGGACATTATTTTGTGACTCTTTATTCACCTGTGAGACATTATTTACATCTGCTGGATTTTCTGTTTCACAATGTTAAATATTTGATTCAAATATTGTTTTTCATGAACACCATTTATGGCCGGGCTCGACAAATTCCAGGCGCCGGGTCGCCATTGCAACTGGGAATTGCGTCCTGGTGTCTGGGCTTTTGTTAGCCTATTCACTGCTGACATTACAGCTCACGCTCCAAGCTGAGCGGGTCTGGGAGGCAATCTCCACCCTAAAGGGGCTATGTCTTCCATCTCCTGGGGCGTGTGCTGGGCCGAGCTGAGCAGCTGATTGGACGGGATCAGGTGTGTATCCTGTCTGGGTGGGGGTGGACCAGATGTCAGGGGCGGGGCCTGTGTGGAGGGGAGGGGCGGCTCTGTCTCAGTTGGGCAGTGCGGGGTGTAGCGCGCTGTCAGCTCTCCGGGTGATTAGGCTGAAGGAGTACGGAACATCGTTGCCAAGGGCTACATGGTTCTACACACACCCCCCATCCCTGGCTGTGTGTCCCAGGCTCCGTTTGCCCATCTGAGGACCCGGCATAACTGTTGCTGCTGGGTAGAGGGGTGGCAGGAGAGCGGACGTGTCCACTCTCCTCCTCTTCTTGTTGCTGACCCGGAAGTGACATGTATGATATCGCTTCTGGGTCCCCGTTAATTATCCCAGCCATCAAGGCTGGAAAAGAATGTAATGCAGTGCGATCTGCATTGCATTACATTGAGTGGAGCACAGAGGAGACATCCAGGGCCTTGTAGACCGTGGATGTCAAATCTACTACTTCCACAACCATATACACTTATTAGGAATTTTTTTTTTACCACAAATATGTAGCAGAATACATATTGGCCTAGATTGATGAAGATCGATTTTTTTTTTTTTTTTTTATTCTGAATATTGTCGCTCTTTTATTGTTTATAGCGCAAAAAAAAAAAAAATGCAGAGGTGATCAAATACCACCAAAAAAATGACAGATTTATTGGGGTACAGCACCGCACGATTGTCATAGTAATGCAGTGCCATATCACAAAAAATGCCCTGGTCATTGGGGGGCATTGGGGGGGAGGGTGGGGGGCACAATCTTCCGGCAGACAAGTGGTTAAAGAGGACCTGTCACCAAACAAATCACCACATAGGGGACTTTGTTACCTGTGATGAGAAAAAAAATAAAAAATTTTTCATTGTAAAAATGTAAAGTTACACCAAAGCACTAACACCCCCCCCCCCCCCTTTCAAAGAAAAGACCAAGGTCCGCCCACCCCCACATATATGCATGTACAAAAGTAAATCCAAGTGTTAGGGCGTCCTATGCCTAAAAACGTTGGTTGCGATACAGGCGCTGTTTTTAGCTAACTGCCTGTAAAGCGCCTCCTCTGTGAAAGTAGCCTTATAGAAACTCATCTTAACCACTTACATACCAGGCCTATTCTGGCACTCCTCTCCTACATGTAAAAATCATGATTTTTTTGCTAGAAAATTGCTCTGAACTCCCAAGCTTGTTTTTTTTTTTTTTTTAGCAGAGATTCTAGGGAATAAAATGGCGATCGTTGCAACTTTTTACATCACACAGTATTTGGGTAGGAATTTTTCAAACGAGTTTTTTGTTTAAAAAAACATTTTTATGAATTACAAAAACAAAACCGTAACGTTTTTCTGACCGGCAGCGGCTACTCCGCTGACCCGCTGGTGACTCACCGACAGTCCCATACACTTTAATGGGACGGCTGGTGATGCGGCGGTGACACAACAAGGTGAGGGACGTGGAGGCAGCAGGTGATTGGATGCCCACTAACCGGCGCTGCCATGATGGATCTGAAATGACAGGGGCTCTTTAAATGTAAGGACTTATTCTTCCTGGTAGTTACAATCTTTAATATTTGTAGCTTTCCTATTGAGAATAATAAGCTATCAGGTTAGTAAAACCGCAATATCAATCATACAGTTTGTAGTGTACATCGATTTACAAAACAATGGGATAAAGGAATATTCCTGAACTTTGTTTTATCTCAATCTTTACTGTGAAATTGTGTGAATGCATCAATGCAGTGCATGTTATCTCAGCTTGCAGAGCTTGGGTTCATTGAATGAGTTTACCAAAAATGTAAATATTGCAGAATATACATAACTAAGCTCCATTTCATGCTGAATAAACTAAATTATTAATGTATCTTAAATAGAAAACTATCTTTAGATAGATTTTTACTGCAAAAATATTTTATTAAAATTTGATAATCAAAAAAATCTGATTTAAATCAAAAACCTTTAAAAAAAAAAAAATTCAAAAAATATTATTCACACCGGGTAGGTGGACAGGAATTAGGCGTCGTGCTCAGCACAGAGCGGAGATCCGAGTCTATCCTGAGATCTGAGTGGATAGACTCGGATTTGGAATCGTGCACAGCTAAGGCTATCAATCACAGATTGTGTGCTGGAGCCCTTCCCCCTCTTTTCATGCATCCATTTCTCCTTGATCCCTTGGAGACGGCACAACCTGTTAGAAATAACTCCTGCAGATAGTAAAGGAACACGAACGCAGACCAAAATCACACTCTCTGCTTTGATTGAGGCAAATGCACACCATGGAAGGATATGCTTTGTTAGTTTTTCACGGCAGAGGTTTTCAACCACTTTAATAATTTGGGTCTATAGTGTCCTTGCCTAAAAAATATACTGGTGTTTCCCTATAAAGGCAAATTATAGCTTTGGCTTTATAGGGAATACAGTGTGTGGTGATTGTAGTTTTTTTTTGTTGTATTTTGCGCGTGTTCAGATAGTACAAGCTCCGCAATACTCCGCCATGGCTGTGGCTTGCTGAATGTTTTGTAACCCCATCATATGCAGAGGGGCAGATTCAGAAGTTGGCTGCTTAAAGACATTTTCACCCCCCCCCCCCCAAATCTTCCAGCTCTGCTTCATTAGTAGCTTGCGTGGCTTGTGAACGTGTTAATGGTTAATTCACTTCCTTGTGGTCCGCGTCTCCTGCAAATGTGTAAAATTGGCAAGATTGCAACTTAATTATATGATATTATTGTGTGCAAGGGAATAATTGATATACAGCCCCTGAGACCACATGGTGCAAATATAGCACATCCGATTTCCATTTAGACAAGTGAAATGAGCTGTACAATGAATTTGTTATGAATACAATTAAGGGGCTGACAAAGAGGATGTAGCGTCTGTCTGTCTCGGAATGAGCACAATCTGAGCTGACGGCCGTTCTTTCCCCTTAATGGCCTAACCGTTTGGTAATTTTGGTAATCTTTAGGATGTCATTAGCAGATACAGAGGGAGACGGGTGTTTGTGGATTTTATGCAGTCCATTGTTGCATGTATCAAAATAAGAAGACAAACGTGACATGTATGTTAAAAAGTACAATATATTGCCTATATTAGTCATGTTACCTGCATATATAGACCGAGGTTATTCATTGCAAAGGGAGAGATGCTAGACATGCTTCTCTGTACATGTGTCTGATGGCTTTATGTAAAATATAGGTGTATGGACAGCTTTCCGTCCTGACAATATTGTCACCTTGACCCTGTGTTAACCTTCTAGTTCTTAGACAAATTACAACATGGCAAAGCACAATCTACTTATTACTGGTGTGTTTTCTTTTTTTTTTTTTTTTTTTTTTTTTTTTTTTTAGTTTTACTTCCAACTTCTATCTGGGTAGCGAAACGGTAATTTTTTTTTTTTTTTTTTTTTTTTTTTTTTTT
>BLSH010450807.1:265733-277202 GCA_018402905.1 Glandirana rugosa | reverse complement strand
TGATGGGGGCCCTAACAAGAGAAGAGGGGGACTATTATGGGGACCCTGATGTAAGAGGGGACTATGATTGAGACCCTGATGTAATGGGGGACTATGATTGAGACCCTGATGTAAGGGGAGTACTATAATGGGGACCCTGATGTAAGGGGGGGGACGACTATGATGGGGACCCTGATGTGAGAAGGGGACTGTGCTGCAAAATGGAATGTAATGGGGACCCTGATGTAATGGTGGTGGGGGAGTTAGGGGGCAAGACTGAAGGCCTGCAAATTTTTGCAATATATACAATGTGGCTCTTACACTGAGATGTTTGGAGACCTCTGCTCTAAGGAATGTATTTACCTTTCTTTTTTCTTATTTTTAGGTGAGTGTGGTTCAGGATTCTGTGAACATGTCAGGCCAGTTCAGTAACAACAACTTGAAGGTGCCAGAATGTCGCCTAGCGGAAGATTTGGGGTATCTCTGGGAGACAACCCGATTCACAGATTGCAGCCTCTATGTAGGAGGTCAGGAATTTAAAGCTCATAAATCTATCCTAGCAGGTAATTGCTCCATAATCATTCCCATATCTCTTCTGCTTTCCCTGAAAACATTGACGCCATCCTGACTGCTCTCTCCCGCTTTGTTCCAGCTCGCTCCCCCGTATTCAGTGCAATGTTTGAACACGAGATGGAGGAAAATAAAAAGGTATTAATGTTTTACTGTTTCCTAGCAGGGTGATAAATCTGTCTTTTTATCTCCTGTAGTTCTGTTTTGGTTTTGTTTCCTAATATTTCACTGGAAAACCTTTTACAGTCAGTATTCTGTGTTATTTACAGCTGTGCTTCCACTTTCATTGTTATTGTACTTTCTCTATCACTTCTGCTGTTACATAACACCAGACATGTTTTCATTGGTTCTGTGAAATACCTTCTGGCTTTTGGATCATTGCAGTGATATATTTATAGGCTTTTGGTGTCTACCAAAGTCTGATTGTGCGAGTTTAAAGCGGCTCTTCAGTCATTTCAACTTTCCATCTATTAAATCTTCTGCCCTTGTTGTTTTAAATTTCAATAGTAAAACATGTTTTTTTCTGCCTGTAAATACCTTATACAGCCCACTTCCTGTTTGTCTGGTCATTGGCCTTGGCTTATGACATCAAGCACAGCTCTCACTCACGCTTGTGAGAGTTTGCCAGGAAGGGAGGGGTGATGTCATAAGAGGGCCAATGAAAGCTGCAGAGCTGGAGGTGTGCCTCTGTAAATCTAGGAAGTGAACGGGCAGCAGCTTCAGCTGCCCACAGTTAAAATGGCTTCAGCCAGACTTAGTGGAGGGAGATTTCTGCAGCATATTTGGCAAGCACAGAATCGCAGTATATATAAAATAATATGCAAAGTGGTTGGAGGGAAGCTTCAGAATGACAAAGATGGTTTTATTTCAAATTATGTGAGCAGACTACAGTAGTCTATAGGCTACATACACACGTGCGTAATGAAAAACCAGCTGTAAAGCTAGTGCCGACACTGGGGAAAAAAGCTCCGTCAAAAACATTATTTTATCACCGTTTTGCATTGGAGTAAATGCACGTTTTTCCGCGCTAGCTTTAACCACTTCAGCCCCGGAAAGGTTTTCCCCCTTTAGGACCAGAGCACTTTTTGCGATTCGGCACTGCGTCGCTTTAACTGACAATTGTGCGGTCGTGCAACGTTGTACCCAAACTAAATTGGTGTCTTTTTCCCCACAAATAGAGCTTTCTTTTGGTGGTATTTGATCACCTCTGTTTTATTTCTGATCACCGCTATAAACAAAAAAACAGCGAACATTTTGAAGAAAACCCAATATTTTTTGCTATAATACATATAAAAAAAGTTGCCGCGTTTACAAATGATGAGAATTGATTTATGGGTTTTTGTTTTTTTTTACTAGTATTGGCAGTGATCTGCGTTTTTTTTTTTTTTTTTTTTTTTAGCGGGACTGCGACATTGTGTCGGACACTTTTGACACTTTTTTTGGACCATTGGAAGTTATACAGCTATCGGTACTATGAAAATGCACTGATTACTGTATAAATGTCACTGGCAGGGAAGGGGTTAACACTAGGGAGCGATCAAAGGGTTAACACTGCTACCTGCTTTGTGTTTCTAACTGTATAGGGGATGGGCTGACTGGGGCAGGAGAGTGATTGCTGCTCCCATACACAGGAAGCATGCGATCACAATTCTTCCCCCCGTGGCAGAACGGAGATCCGTGTGTTTACACGCACGGATCCCCGTTCTGTCACTGCAGGTAGCCGGCGGACATAGAATCTCACGGCCGCCGTCGGGTGACGCCAATATGCGATATCGAGCCAAGTTGCGGGCGGTTGGCAACTAGTTAAGCCACGTTTCTTTGTCTCTATTCAAAATCAATGGTCCCCTATGGAAGCCCATTGATTTGAATAGACGTCGCACCAGAAGTCGGAACGTGATGATCGGTGCGACTTGTGTGCTGAGGAGAACCCCCCCTCCCGCAAAAATGTAAAAAAACAAACATTTGTGTGGGGTTCTTGGCGCCCCCCCCCTTAAAATCCATGCCAGACCCTTAACTGAGCACGCAGCCCGGCAGGTCAGGAAAGGAGGACGAGCGAGGACCCTCCCCTGGACTATACGGGGCCTTTTCCTGACAACCCTGGTTGGTGTTTGTCGGGGTCTGCGGGCGGGGGCTTATCGGAATCTGGAAGCCCCCCACCCTGCACCCTACATTGTACCCCTACCCATTCACCTTAAAAAAAAAAAAAAAAGTGTAAATAAAAAAAAACATACTACACAGGTTTTCTATATTAAATCCACTTCGGCGTCTTCTCCCTCCTCCTGCGTCTTCTTTCTTCTGCTCTTTTGCAGGGTCTTTTTTCTGAGGGGTCTTCTATCTTCTGCTCTTTTGCTGGGTCTTCGCTGTCTTCTCCCTCTGTTTTTCTTCCCATGTTGACACAACGCGATCTCCCGGACTAATGCTGGCTCCGTGCTGTGCATTGACTTATATTTGCATGGGGCGGGGCCATCCGCTGACATCATCCGAACGCCCCGCACCCTTATGACGTCATCTTGGCTCAGGCGGTGACTCTCGCTTGTCCCCCCTCCTGACCTGCCAGGATGCATGCTCGGATAAGGGTCTGGTATGGGTTTTGTGGGGGACCCCACGCTTTATTTTTTTGTTTTTTTAAACCAAAGCCAGGTGCCCACAGTTATGATGCCGGTGCCGCCGAGCGGAGGGGGCGAAGAGCAAGCCCTCGGGCAACCGCATTGCTGGAGCGAGGGACAGGTGAGTGGCCGATTGTTAAAAGTCAGCAGCTACACTTTTTGTAGCTGCTGACTTTTACATGGGTGGAACTTTTAAAATCCATACCAGACCAAAGGGCCTGGTATCTCTCGGGCAATTTTTTTTTCATTTCTGCGGGGTGGGTGGGAATCATCATGATTCAAATCAATGGGCTCCCATAGGGAACCATTGATTTCTGAATAGAGACAAACACCCGACGAAGCTTGAAGCTGTGTATACAACGTTAAGCTGCGTTTTTGAGATTTTACCGGCGTCTGTGCTTTTACAGCTCTAGCGCTGGAGCCTCAGAACGCGCTGGTCCTGGGGTTTCGTTTTTTTTTTTGTAGCTTAAAAACGCCTATGCCACTTACAGCTAAAAACGTGTGTGTGTGTGTGTGTGTGTGTGTGTGTGTGTGTGTGTGTGTGTGTGTGTGTGTCCAATGAACAACATGGAGAGGCATTTTTAAGCTGTAAAACTAAAAAAAAAGGCTGTAAAAACCCCCGTGTGTATAAGGCCTAAAAGGAATTAACTCCGCTTGAGCTGAAAAATAGCAACAGTGTATATATACAGTTGTGCTCATAAGTTTACACACCCTGACATAGTTTATTATTTCTTGGCCATTTTTCAGAGAATATGAATAAGACAAAAACATTTCATTTCATGCAAACTATTTGATAGGTGAACTATTACTCAATGGTGGCCCTGGTTACAACTTCAGACTCCTTGTTCTGTCGGGTATAGGACCCTCTCCTCCCCTTCCCCTCCCCCCCCCCCCTTCAATTGATCACGATCCATCTGGTTGTCCTATTGGTTGACTGTCTCTTTTTTCCTGTACCATGTTTTATTCATGAGTCTCTTTCTGTTATTAACCGCTCAATGGTTGAAAATGTAAAAAAAATGAAAAATCCCTCCGAGTCGTTATCACGACTCCGAGTACTGTAATGTCTTGGTTTTTCCCTGTATGTATATCTCAATAAATTCTTTTGGAAAAACAAAACAAAAAACATTTTTCACTCATGGTTAGTGTTTGGCTGAAGCCATTTATTATCAATCAACTGTGTTTAGTCTTTTTAAATCATAATGACAACAGAAACTACCCAAATGACCCAGATCAAAAGTTTACATACTCTGGTGATTTTTGGCCTGATAACATGCACATAAGTTGACACAAAGGGGTTTGGCTATTGAAGGTAACAATCCTCACCGGTGATCTGTTTGCTTGTAATTGGTGTGTGTGTGTATAAAAGATCAATGAGTTTCTGGACTCCTGGCAGACCCTTGCATCTTTCATCCAGTGCTACACTGACGTTTCTGGATTCTGAGTCATGGGGAAAGTAAAAGAATTGTCAAAGGATCTGCGAGAAAAGGTAGTTGAACTGTATAAAACAGGAAAGGAATATAAAAAGATATCCAATGAATTGAGAATGGCAATCAGCAGTGTCCAAACTCTGATCAAGAAGTGGAAAATGAGGGGTTCTGTTGAAACCAAACCGCGGTCAGGTAGACCAACTAAAATTGGTCTACCTGACCATCAGTTCCTTCAGAGGGGCTCGGGAGGATGTAGTATGAAGGGACTATTTTTTTTTTAAGGGCCGTGCTGCAGTGGATTAACACCATCCAGTGCTGCATTTGCCGAAGATCAAATTTAAGGTTCCGGCTGGGCCGGCTCAGTGGAGTGTTAGCACGGGGCACTTGAGTGAGTGAGTCAGCAGCTTCTTCACTGCCTACCTCCTTCAGGAAGTAGGTTCTGAGGAGAGGGCAAGCTCCTTCAAGCAAATTGCCAGCAGCCATGAAGACCGAGAGGGACAGGCAGCACAGTAGGCTACAGCCTGTTAAAGTCTGAGAAAAGTGGGGACCATCACTGCAGTGAATTCTTCTTCTCCATAAAGGTACAGTGGTTAAAACACCCCCCCCCCCTCACCTATGCCATGCTGCCCCTGTTGGCTATTATTGATTTTTACAGCAGCCAAATTTGGTCACCATTATTATCATAATGATAATCACACAGTGAGTGTAGGTGCATTGAACGTATTGGGATATTATTATATTTTATTGGCTTTTGTGCTGATCAGTCACTTTTTCTCTTTGTCACACTATACATCTCAGTAAATATCCCATAATAGGGCCCCTATTATGGGATATATACTAAGAGACTCACTATTTTTTTTTATAGGGGCTCTCTCCGTTTAACCCATATTAAGGGGTCTTATGAGAAGTGGAAGGGGTCAAACAAGAAGGGCGGGGTCTGGTGCCCCATCATTTTTAAAACTTCACCAGCTGCCACTGATATAGATAGATATAGATATATATATATATATATCTATATATATCAATCTTTTTTATTTCACGTTATTGGTTTTAACTTGCTGCAAAGTAGCAAACAATACATAGCAATGAAGTAGGGGCCCACAATCCCAGGTTACAGCGATTTGTGCAAATGATAAATATTCTGTTTTGTATGCACCTGGGATATATTCAGTGTAGATTTAAACTGTGTATTATGCTCAGCTGGACTATTATTATAATTATTTTTTTTTTTTTTTAAAGACGGTCTTTGTTTTTTCTTTGAGGTTTTGGTTATTCACGAAGCGTGTACTGCTTTCCTGCTTTGTGTATTTGCTC
Source organism: Glandirana rugosa (assembly GCA_018402905.1). Taxonomy (NCBI): domain Eukaryota; kingdom Metazoa; phylum Chordata; class Amphibia; order Anura; family Ranidae; genus Glandirana; species Glandirana rugosa. Next base: position 271,306 of record BLSH010450807.1, on the reverse strand, counting down.
CTATTTTTTTTTTTTTTTTTTTTCCTTGTACAGAATAGAGTAGACATTCTCGATGTGGAACCTGAAGTATTTAAAGAAATATTGAGATTTATCTATACAGGAAAAGCCCCCAATCTAGACAAGATGGCTGATAACTTGTTGGCAGCAGCAGATAAAGTAAGTCCTTCGCCAATTAAAAGTGTTTGCGTTTTTTCACACCTTTTACTAAACTGGTTGAACTGCCTGTGACAGCCTTTATATAGTGTCATTGACAAGCAAGTCTTCTTCCCAACACCGCAATCTCATATTCAAGAGGAAGCAGCAAGGTTACACTGTTACATGGTGGTTGTTATGATTATTATTTTAGTTTTACCTCTCAGGGCTAGCATTATGTGCTGTTGTATTTTAATTCCATATCAGTGCAGAATGGTCAGAATGACCCCTATATAAGCTGACTTGTCTATTTGGGTGCAGAGCTGATAATTGACACTGTCTGGGCTGCTGAAGGAGATAAAATTGTCAGCTGAACAATGACTGCATCCAGTCACATGCAGTCACTGTGCGGATATTCAGATAGTCGCAGGTGCTGTAGCTGTCTGAATACAATAGCAGTGATGATTCCTCCCTTATCCTCCAGTGTGCCCCCACTGATTTTCCATCATAACCACTTCAGCCCCGGAAGGTCCCCCCATTTTTTACGATATGGCACTGCATTACTTTAACTGACAATTGCGCGGTTGTGCGACGCTGTACCCAAACAAAATTGACGTCCTTTTTTTCCCACAAATAGCTCTTTCTTTTGGTAGTATTTGATCACCTCTGCGATTTTTATTTTTTTGTGCTATAAATAAAAAAGACCCACAATTTTGATAAAACAATATTTTTTACTTCCTGCTATAAAACTTTTCCAATAAAAATATGTAAAAAATCAAATTTCTTCATCGGTTTAGGCCAATATGTCTTCTGTTACGTATTATTGGTAATAAAAATCCCAATTACCGTATATTTTTTTGCACAAAATTTGTCATGTCTATGAGATAGATTTATGCAATTTTTATTTTTACTAGTAATGGTGGCGATCAGCGTTTTTTTAGCGGGACTGGGACATTGCGGTGGACAAATCTGACACTAAGTGACACTTTTTTGCACTAGTGACACCAGTACAGTGATCAGTGCTAAAAAAAAATGAGCCGTCACTGTTTAAATGACACTGGCAGGGAAGGGGTTAACATCAAGGGCAAGCAAAGGTTAAGTGTGCTCCTAGGGAGTGCTTTCTAACTGTAGGTGGGGGGGGGGGGGGTGGAGTGACTGGTGGAAGAGACATCTGTATCCCTGATTAGCAGAAATCACAGATCTCAATTTCCCTCTGTGAAAGAATGATGGTCTGCCTTGTTTACATAGTAAGACCGCCATTCTGCCTCACGATTGATCACGGGTGGCCAGCGGCTATCACGGCCACCGGACCCGCTGATTGGCTCCCGCCATGTCCAATCACAGTGGGAGCAGGTCTCCAGCGGTCCATGCCCCAGACCCAGGAACAATGTACAGGTACATTGTTTTGTGCAGCCGGGCCGCCCTGCCGCAGTATATGTTAAAGGTTGTTACGGTGCTTGCTCCAGTTTTACTCTGAGAGGAAGCCATGTACTTCTTTTCTCCCTATGAAGCAGCCCCACATGACCCCCCCTCATTGGCTTGCTTGGGCCTTATGTGAAAGAACCCATTCCTGGCATTCCTTTACATGTGCATGCTTCTCCCTGCTGGCCATTGGGTTTTGCAGAATCTAGCTGTGCAATCTGCTCCAGAAGCAAGTTTGAGTGTAATCAAGCAACCGATCAGCAGATTGCACAGCTAAAGTCAGCAGCACTCAGTGGCTAGCAGGGAGGTGTATGCACACCTAAAAGGTTGCTGGGTATATGTTCTTTCATTTATTGGTTGAGGCTTAGGGCTTTGTCACATGCTAAAACAAATCTCTGCCTCACTATGGAACGTTCCTGTCCCGCGGATAATAAAAAAAACAGAGCTGCTGGAGGTGCTCACAGGGCTGGAGGAGAAGTTTCTGGACCCCTGCGGGTATAGGGCGGAAGTGATGTCAGCTTGGGGGCGGACCGCCTATACATCTCCTCCAGCCCTGTGAGCACCTCCAGCGGCCGTGGTTTTCTATCCTTGGCAGGACAGGGATAATATGCAAAGTTGGATTTGACCAGATATGTACTTTAACCTCTTCACACTGGCACCTCCTGGCCCCTTAGGAGGCTTAGGATGCCAGGAGGCATGGCAGGGCTTAAGATCACGTGATTGGCTGTCACGGCGGTCACGTGATCCGAAAACTGCTTGCGATCGGGAGCTTTCGGATAGGTGCCGGTAACTGCTGGGGGCTCTTGGTATTGACTGCAATTCACGCAAATATGTGGCCACTCTGTGCCGAGAGGCAGCATATTTGCGCGTGGCCGTCACCAAGGGGTTAGTATGAGTTATATATTTTTTTAATAAACTGACTACTAGATGGCGCCCCCCCCTTCTCTACTGGGTTCACACACACAGGAGCGGTGTGGGAAATTGCATGAGATTTGGACAGGAATCACACCACATTCCTGTTCAAATTGTATGCGATTCTTTGCAGTGCGATTTGCATTTTGTATTGACGCAAATCGAACTGCAAAGTATTGATATTAGAATCTACAGCATTTGTACGAGTACTGGTGAAAATACTCAGTATCGACGCATCCCTAGTTTACATGCACATTAAGCAGAGGGAATCTGCCCACAATTTCTCACACTCTAATCACTCCCACTAGGCCATTTCTCCATTCCAACCATCAAACCCTCCTCTGACCAAACCCCCTCCCATCCTCAGCCTTATCCCTTCTATCCTCCTCCCTTATCCTTCCTATCCTCTCCCTTATCCTTCCTATCCTCTCCCTTATCCTTCCTATCCTCTCCCTTATCCCTCCTATCCTCTCCCTTATCCCTCCTATCCTCTCCCTTATCCCTCCTATCCTCTACCTTATATCCCTCCTATCCTCTACCTTATATCCCTCCTATCCTCTACCTTATATCCCTCCTATTCTCTCCCTTATCCCTCCTATTCTCTCCCTTATCCCTCCTATTCTCATCCTTATCCCTCCTATTCTCATCCTTATCCCTCCTATTCTCATCCTTATCCCTCCTATTCTCATCCTTATCCCTCCTATCCTCTCCCTTATCCCTCCTATCCTCTCCCTTATCCCTCCTATCCTCTCCCTTATCCCTCCTATCCTCTCCCTTATCCCTCCTGTCCTCTCCCTTATCCCTCCTGTCCTCTCCCTTATCCCTCCTATACCTTAACCCCCCACTCCCTTAACACTCTATCAGCTAACCTTCCTTCCACCTAAACAAAGCAAAAAGCAACATGTATATGAATGTGGCCAACCATCCAACTTCATCTCGCAGAACCTTCCTCTGCACAGCAACAGGTTCTACGATAATCTGTTCAGAACTCCTCTGATGGAGCTCTGTAATGTATGTGGCATTTCACATTACTATATAATGTGAGAGGCTTCATTCACATGCCCATACTTAAAGTCGAACTGCACTGTGTCTGAGCACCACAAACACATTTAATTCAATTTTAATATTCAAAGCATCTCCTCCATCCATCCGTCCCTGCCTCCATGCTTTATTTTGCTGAGAAATCATTCTAAAAAACACCCCCCAGTAAGGGCAGATGATTCATGTCGCATTTACTTTCTTGAATCCATCTCTCCAAAGCTCAGGCATGCAGGCCAGGAGAGTGTGCTTGGATGAGAAAACCTCTAATCTCCTGAAGACACCTATGATATATGGCATAATTTGCCTAGGCAAACCAGCAAGTAATAGTAGAGATATGAAAAAAAAGATCAAAACAAATATGATCTACATTCCTATCTATTTACTAATGCTGGCAGTACAATAACAACTGCAGCACTTTCACATAAACACATAGAAAAAGTAATTTTCAATGTATTATTAAAGGTTCAGAGTTGAGAGTCCAATGAGTGCAATTTCCACACAAAAAGTGCTATAAGACATCCTCCACCAATAGGAAAGCACACACTGACCTTAAAGCAGAACTATGGTCAAAATGAAGAAATCAATATGTTATGCACCTATACAGTCTGTTAAACATGTCACTGATTGTTTTGCAAAAAGCAGTAAGGATGGTGAGATATCTACCTATTCTCCAGCTCTCATGTGCACTTCCTTTAGTGAGGTGACAACTTTATTTCCTGGTTTTCGAATTGCCTGTGTTGAACAGCACACATGTTGTCCCCATTTGCGTCTCTCTGCAGAAGGGTCCTGACATCACAGGGGGAGGGGCTCCTATATCCATGGAAATCTCAGCCATTCATTCTACATACAAGCCCAGATTAGGCTCTGCCCACAATCAGCCCCTGAAGCCCCTCCCACCTATGTCCCACCTTTGCCCGCCCACTGACCTGTCTATACAGCCAGCTCCTAGTTTTGATTTCTCCTTACGTTCACTGACAGACGCAGCTCTTCATGACTTTGTGGGGTTTTATGTTCGTCCTACCAGGAGTTAACTAGGCAGGGAAAAGAATCAGCTGGCCCCTCCCCTGGGGGCCGTCCTCTCTTCCTACATTAAACCCCCCTCACAGAATAGTTCTTCAGTTTCAATGCCTAGTTCGCAAGGAGTTGACCTGGCTTCCCTATTGGGAACTGCGGTCCTGTTGTGACCATTTTCTTTTTTATTTTCTTTTCTTTTTTGCTGCAATCAAGATGATCTGCTATCAAGAAGCCGGCCGGGGCATCGAGAGTCCTGGTGCTCTGTACTTTCCCCGACCTGGCCAACATGATGCGAAGCCGGCCCCAACACAGGGACCCGTCGCATCTTACCCGTTCCGTGCGGGTGGCCCGGGGCGTGATCCCCCACTTTGGTCCCCTTCCCGATTCGTTCGGCAGGGTGACTCTGGGCCTGCAGCGTACCCCCCGCCGAGGGCAGAAAGTCTGCATTCGGGTGGCTACCGTGGCGTCGGACTGGTAAGTGAGCGCCCTGCCTTCCTCCCCGCACGGGGAGTGAAGAGGGCCCGACGTCCGCAAATGCAATTTTTTCCACTGCTCCAGTAGCTTGTCCGGGGTAGCCACCGGTGGGGATCAGCCTCTCATCTTGCCTCCTGCCACCCCTCGCCCCCACCCCCCTCCCCAGCGCTGTACCTTCGTTCAGCCTTCTCGTCCAGCATCACCATGCGGTCCTTCGGCCGCCATTTTGCGGCGGACCGCCGCCATTTTGCCGTAGCCGCGGACATATCCAGTCTATGGGGCTTTCCCTCTAGCGCTCGGAGCGGCCATATTCGGTACTGCACTTTGCCTGAGAGGTGTGTTTCAGCCTCTAGTGCTTCCTGGCGGCCATCTTCACTGCCTCCGACTAGGGGTGGCCACCGATGGGGCCTGTTCGATGACCTCGTCACCTTTTTTAACGTAAACGCCTGCAGCCCGGGAGAAGTGAGGGGCACGCCCCTCCTTCCGTCCCGCGAGTGAATGGTCAGGCTGCGGTGCCATCGGTGGGCTTACGTCTGAAAGACGGGAGCCGCCCCCCATGCGACGTCCGGGTCTCAGTG
>BLSH010450807.1:237781-250788 GCA_018402905.1 Glandirana rugosa | reverse complement strand
CATGACTAACATAACCAAAACCTTCAGCTTTGCACCAATTCTTTAACCAAACATTGAACTCTGCTATCCGAAGTACTTTCTTGTGTTGTCCATTATGCACAGGTAAGACCTCTGAAAATGTAACAGTACACCCTAACTGTTGAAGATCCTGGCCCAAATTCTGAAAATCCTTCTGCACAGAATGTACATCATTCTGGGACAAATCATTTGTGCCAAGGTGCACAACAACATCAACATTGCACTCTTCGCTAGCTTTTTTGACAATTCTTACAATGTGCCCCTTATCTCTCCTAACAGTAGCACTAGGCAAACACCTAACTTCCTTTGACACTTCCACATGATTTCCTATAGCAACACCTCTTACAATTGAATCACCAACAAGAAGATAACTTCTCCTTTTAGGAGCCTTATCCACAACTCTTGCCTGGTGAGCAGCCTCAGATAAAACCATTACTTTTGGAATTGCATTTTTTTCTCAAGCTCCTCCATGTGCAGAGAAGGGTTGCCAATCTCACAAGCAGCTATGTTTGCAGCCTTTGTATCTGCTTCTAGCTCAGAAAGAACACTATAGGGGTTATGCAGTGTCAAACCAAAAACTACATGTTTATGGTCCACAGGCCTTACTCTTCCAGACCCAACAATTGTCCACACTGCCCTTCTCCTGCGCAGTCTTTGAGGAAGAGGTGGATTATTGCAGGGCAGCTCAACACAACAAACTGACTTAGACAACCTCCTGATCTCAGACTGCAGAGCACAAACCAAGGAATTTAGACAAGCAATGTCATCACGTAGACTTGAAACCTGCATACAAATGGGACAGCATCCCAGCTTCCACAAAGCACCACGAAAAATAAATGCCAAACAAGTATTGCACTGAACTAAACCAAACATCTTTAAAGAGGTATTTACTTAAATTCAAATAGAGTTGGCTGTCTCCAAACTCCTGCTGTTTTCAAACTGTTTGTTCAAAACTATTGCACTTTTGTCCTACTGCACTTCTGTACTGCTGCAATTGGAAAGAGCAACTATCAAGAGTAAACTCTACAAGAGTTTCTTCCCTTCTTAAATACAACAGCCCACCTCTATTACATATGCTAATTGACCACACCCAGCATTCAACACCTCAACAGCACTTAGCAAACAATCACTAATAACAACACAGCCAAAATGCCAATGTTAACAAGCAAACAATTTAAGAAAAGCAATTTAAAATACTTTAAGGAAACTAGAAATAATTTAAACTTACTGTATCCAACTACTGTTTGTTCAAAACTATTGCACTTTTGTCCTACTGCACTTCTGTACTGCTGCAGTTGGAAAGAGCAACTATCAAGAGTAAACTCTACAAGAGTCATACAAATATATATTTGAAATCAAATCTTTATAATTTTGTGGCAATAACATGGTGTGGGCGGATTTCTTTCAGTCACAGGCTGTGTCATGGCCCTCCAGCCTGTCTTAGAATAACAGGGAAATGAAGCCTCTGCTGTTCTACGTGTAATATCCCTCTGTCATTGTGTTTAGCTGGCTAATGGAGGAGGGGGAAGGGAGTGGGCTGTCATTTCCCACTATTTATACACCCACATGTGTGACTCTATAATAGTCACATGGCTGCTCAGATGTGATTGGGAGGAAATGCTCAGCATAGAAACTCACTGAAAACTGAGCATGTGCAGAGTTGCCACCACAGCTGCACAATCCCTAGCTGAATTGGGACATGGACGGAAGAGGGAGATAGAGAGCAGCAGGATCAACCAGGTTTTTTGCAGAATACAGAAAATGGATCTCAGTCACTGAGTGAGTACAAGCGGTGTGTAATACACCATTTATTAATAGTTTTTTTCATTCTTCCTTATTTTTTCTGAAAGGTTCCATGTAAATGTATGATTTGTGGAACATATACATTAAACCGATTAATAAAAAATCAGGTAGCAGATCAATGTAGATATATTTGATAAAAGGAATGTTCTACCTTACCTGCAGATTCATCTGATCCCCCCTTGAATCTCTTCATGATTTACCACTTGCCCTCAGGAAGATTTGCCCCTCTTCATGACCAGGCCATTTGCGATAATGCTCTGCGTTAATTTGACTGACAATTGTGTGGTCATGCAATGCCGTACCCAAATAAAATTTGTCATATTTTTTTCACCACCGGGTTTTTTATTTTTTGCGCTATAGACAAAAAAGAACCTGACCATTTTTGGAAAAAAAAAATATATTTTTTACTTTCTGCTATAAAACCTATCCAGTAAAAAATCTAGATACATTTAGGTCAATATGTATTCTGCTACATATTTTTGGTAAACAAAAATCCCAATATGCGTATATATATTGATTTTAAGCGAACGTTACAGCTTCTGAAGTGACTGCCCTCAGGTGATACACAGAGGTTATACCTGTGTATCTGAGTCTTCTCTTCGCTACGTCCGTTTAAAGTGCAGAATTTTTATAAAGTTTGTCTGAGCTGTCAGAAAACAGGGGCGGAGAGCTGAAGTTACATTCTGCGGAGCTCAGTGAGGAGAGCTGTTTGGAGGAAAGGGACACACCTCCCTGCACACAAGAACAGAACTAGGCTGTCAGCTGGAGCTCTCTCCCCTGTCAGGAAAACTTGTCGGAAGTGATTCATGCTGATAGCAGAGGAACGAAGCAGCAGATAGAAATTACACTTAGTGCACTTAATTGAGACAAGTACACACTATAGAGGGATGTGCTTTGTTCATATTTCATGTCTTTGGTTTACAACCACTTTAACAGGGCGCATTAGCTATCAATACACACCTATCCAATCAGTTGTTCTCATATGGAGTATCTGCAGGCACCCACAGACATGAGACTGAGATCAGTTGGAATGGGCACCACATTTAATGTCTGTACAGTATCTCACAAAAGTGAGTACACCCCTCACATTTTTGTAAATATTTTATTCTATCTCTTCATGTGACAACACTGAAAAAATGATGCTTTGCTACAATGTGAAGTAGTGAGTGTGCAGCTTGTATAACAGTGTAAATTTACTGTCCCCTCAAAATAACTCAACACACAGCCATTAATGTCTAAATCACTGACAACAAAAGTGAGTACACCCCTAAGTGGAAATGTCTAAATTGGGGCCAAATTAGCCATTTTCCCTCCCCGGTGTCATGGGACTCATTAGTGTTACAAGGTCTCAGGTGTGAATGGGGAGCAGGTGTGTTGAATTTGGTGTTCTCGCGTCATCATGTCCAGAGCAGGGCTGCTCTCGTCTTGATGACATCCAGACTCTAGAGTGCGGGGGAGTGGATGCTGTGGGGCTCGGTCTAACTGCAGAGAGGAATGGAGGGCTGGATATGTATTGACCCTTGCAGTGTGGGTACAGCTCCACTGCAAGGAATACTTTATTTGCCTGGTGTTGAGCTTTAATATGTTTTAAGAATACATTTTCATGTCCAAAAACACATTTTGGCTGTGTCCTTGAAATCTAGAATGGTTACTGCTTAATCCTTTCTCTTTGTGAGCAAAACCCAGCAAGTATTCAGGCTTCTCCACTGGGCTACCTGTCCTGGGCCACCAAGCACTTTCTCTGCCAGACTTGGCTCTCCAAGTGTCATTTTCCACCTTCACGGTCTAACAGTAAGTGCTTCTGTCACATTATACAAGGGGTCTTCAAAAAGTTTCTGCATCTTCTTTTTTTTTTTTTTTAATTTTGAGCTCTTTATTAAGAATTTTTCAAAAACAAATAACATCACGTTTCTACATAGTCTTCTCCTTTTGCGATGCATTTTTCCCAGCGTTGTGCCAACTTTTCATGCCATCTGCAAAACTCCTTCCGCCATCGCGGTTTCCAACAAAGTGCGGAAACATTTTGAAGGCCCCTCGTATATTATTGGGATTCAGCGTGCACTTATGAAGATGGTTTTCAGGTTTATCTACATATATATTGTGCATTTTCCTGTTGACATTGCTTCTAAATGATCTTTATTTACAGATGTAGTCTTCTCAGGCAACTAGGTTGCAAGGACGGCAAAAACTGGAATGGCAGGTAAGTGCTTATAATTTCATTCCATGGTGGCTCCATCCAGAAATCTGCTTTCTTCTGAAAAGTAAACAAAGCAGCTGCGCCTGTGTGCATCTAAGAGCTTAGTTTAAAAAAAATATATATATATGAATTAGATAAAGCCAAGGACTCAGCATTAATCACTGAGGATGGATGTGTACATACTGTACATGGCAGAGTGATGCTTTCATGTAAAAGATCGTTGCCTAGCGTCACTCTGGTCATACTTGAACAAACAGCCCCTGGTAATCAAAGAGTTAAAGTTTAGCTGCCCCCTCACTACACCCAATTATTGCTCTAACAAATTTCTTGTCTCTGTAAATAGGTTCAGTTTAATGTGGACTGGTAGCTCTGACTCCTCTAGACACCCTGTGCTGATGATGCATTTTGCGTCTTGATTAGGAAATCGCAGTGTACTCATTCAAGGTGATAATTGTAAAGTTCTCTGAAGGTAGTCTTCAAAGCGGACCTTCACCCACAAACTGAAGTACTTTTCACCTGCACCCCCCACCCCCATTTACACAGCAGCAAATAGATTTTGTGCTTTAAGCATGGTGGTGTGTTCTCAGCCACCCACCTGGGATGTTCACATCACACACCCTGGTAGGCTGCGTTGGTAGTCAGGAATGAAGCATCACAGTAGTTAAGACCTGTCAGTGCGCCGAGTGGCATGTGTGCGCCACAAGGCTCTGTCAGGTGCTAAATACTTGCTAGAGACCTGCGGCATGTCTGCGCATGCGTGGGATTAGGAAATCACAAATATTCATCTGCCATAAAAAAAGGGAGTTTAAAGATGGTGGTGTACTAACAGAGAGGCGCAGGTAGAACTTGAGCTGAAGGAGGGCTAGTAAGTTTTATTTATTACAAGTACTTGTATAGCGCCATCAATTCATGCAGCATTTTTTTTTTTTTCTTTTACCGACCCGAACCCACTGCTTTTTGGTGGGTACGATCGGTACAGGACTCAGTTACAATCCACCCACTACAGTTGATCGGCAGCTAAACCCACACACACACATCTAGTTTCTCTACCCGAACCGAGACCATGGAATCGGAGTCAGGGCAGATATAATATGTGGGAACAGCTTCTATCCCCCCTGCGATTAGCAAAATCACATTTTTACAGAGCAGTTAGTGACATCATTAACCACATCAGCCCCGGAAGGATTTCCTCCTTTAGGACCAGAGCACTTTTTGCGATACGGCACTGCGTCATTTTAACTGACAATTGCGCGGCCGTGCGACGTTGTACCCAAAGGAAATTGACGTCCTTTTTTTTTCCACAAATAGAACTTTCTTTTGGTGGTATTTGATCACCTCTGTCACTTCTGATCACTGCTATAAATAAACAGCGACAATTTTCCAAAAAAAAACAATATTTCTTACTTTTTGCTAAAATACATATCCAAAAAAAAAAATATAAAAAAACAAATTTATTCATTGGTTTTGGCCGATATATATTCTTCCACATATTTTTGGTAAAAAAATAAATAAATCACAATCAACGTATATTAATTGGTCTGCACAAAAGTTGCCGCATTTACGAACGATGAGAATTCATTTATGGGGTTTTTATTTTTTACTAGTAATGGCTGCGCTTTTTAGCGGTACTGCAACATTGCAGCGGACATATCGGACACTTTTGGTACCATTGGTATGAAAATGCACTGATTACTGTGTAAATGTGACTGACAGGGAAGCAGTTAACACTAGGGAGCGCTCTAAGGGTTAACGGTGTTCCCTGGGATATGTTACTAACTGATCGCAAGTAGCCTGGCTCCCCCATAACACATTGAGGCCGCGCTCTCGTAGCCGCCATCAGGTGAATGCGGTTTGCGATATAGAGCCAAGTTGCCGCCGTCAATCCATGGCGGGCGGTCGGCAGCTAGTTAATATGAAAAACGTTCTTTATAACAAAAGTAAGGCATTGCTTACAAACAATTATCAGTGGTTTACTTATGAATGGGGAGAGGGATCTGTAAATATGGGTGCATGATTCTGGAGTTGGGTTTTAACTTATTTACTTTAGAATCCTTCCATGGTTTTATGATAAAATTTCATACAGAGAACATGATCTCTCTGAGGGTTGCCTTTGTATTAAGTATTTTTATTAACACCCTGCCAAAAAAAAATGTAATCGAGTATCACGTAGTAAAAGCTACAGTTCTGTAAAAAAAAAGTATTTGCCCCACCCCCACCCTTTTAATTTTAAATTTTTCTTCATATTTGTTACACAAAACATAACCCAAGTAATTACAAAATGCAGTTTTTAAACTATATTAAAGGGAAAGCTGTCCAAATCTGCCTGGCCCTATGTGAAAAAGTCATTGCCCCCTTGCTAAATCATGAAAGAACAGTGATTAACCACATTTTTTGGAAAGCGAAGATACATTTCACTTGCCACACCCAGGCCTGATTACTGCCAGACCTGTTAAATCAAGAAATCACTTAAATAGAAGCTGTCTGACAAGAACATATGAGAAACAAAATACCGTATTTATCGGCGTTTGCCCTCTATTTTCAGGGGGAAAAAGTGTGTTAAACAGTGCGTGTGCGTGTTATACGGCGATGATTTATTTATTTATTTTTTATCTTTGGGGGCGGGGATCGGGCGGTCTGTCCCAGGTGCCACACATTTAGGGGGGGGGGGGTGAGTATCAGGCCGCCCCCCTTTCCTGGCCCCGGGACAGCGCTGCCAGCATAGTCTAAAGTCAAGAAAAAATCGCTGCCAGACCTCCTGTGTCAGTGTAACTGTAAAACAAAGCTTCTAAATACCTCATTAGCTCAGTTTTTTTCTAGCTGCTCTCCTCCCCCCCCCTCCTCCGAGTGTAGCTTTAGATTGGAGGAGGAGGGCAGCCATCAATGAGAGAACAGAGCTAATGCGGTATTTGTTGATTATCCCCAAGACTTTTGGGCAAATATTCTGTGGACTGATGAGACAAAATTTGAACTTTTTGAAAGCATCTTTACATCTGGTGTAAAAATGAACATAGCATTTCATAAAAAGAACGTCATACCAACAAACGGGGTGGTAGTGTGATGGTCTGGGGCTGCTTTGCACCTTCAGGACCTGGACAACTTACCATAATTGATGGAACTATGAATCCTGCACTCTACCAGAAAATCCTGATGGAGAATGTCCGGCCATCAGTTCCTGACCTCAAGCGTATTTGGGTTATGCAGCAGGACAATGATCCAAAAAGCACCAGCAAGTCCACCTCTGGCTAAACCCCAAGACCCCCCCCCCCCCCCCCCAAAATGAAGGTTTTGGAGTGGCCTAGTCAAAGTCTGGACTTGAAATGCTGTGCCATGACCCTAACTAAAGGCCGTTCATGCTGGAAAAACCCTCCAATGTGGCGGAATTTAAACAATTATAGACTAATTGCTAGTTATCGCAAACGCTTGTTTGCAGCTGTTGCCGCCAAGGGTGACACAACCAGTTAATAGGTTTAGTGGGCAATTACATTTGCACATAGGGCTAGGCAGGTTTGGACAGCTTATCTCCCTTAATAAATGAAATAATTTAAAAACTGCATTTGGTATTTTAGCTATGTTCGTGTAATAATAAAATTCATTTGATCTGAATCGCTTAAGGGTGGCAAATATGCAAAAAAAAAAATAAAGAAAAAAAATCAGGAAGGGGCAAATACTTTTTCACAGCTCTGTATGTGGTATAGTAATAGGTAATATATTATAGCAATTATATAGACATAGATTGGAGCATAATACAGTTACAGAAAAATACATCGCTCATTATGCATATATACAAAACTGCAAAAACATAATACACAGTTTATTTATCTAAAAGTAAAAAAATAAACTTAGTTGCTTAAGAATTCCAATGGTGTGAATTTGAAAAAACAAATCAAAAAGACCCAAAGCAACATCAAACATATGTCATCTCAAGCAGCTTGTAAACCAAAGTGATGTCTTACTCTTACTTTTTTTTGGCATAGGCCATCTTGTTACAGCAAAATCCGGAACCCTTCTCTTCTGCACAGGTGGCTAGTGGACTCAGAGTTTACCTTCACAGTATAGGCAAAAAAAGTGCAGCTCCTTCATTAGCAAGACTGTGCTGCACTGAGGCTTGGACGTTCCAGAGCATTGGCTATAGCACCGCCTCCAGCAAATCCTGCAAGCCTTGTTTCAGCATAATGCTCGGTTTTGTACAATCTAGGTTTTTTTGCTTTAGGATTGTTGCGCTATTTTCAATACACTCTTTTGCTCCACAACATAATCTGCAGTTCCAAACACCATTTTTTGTCCATTTGTACAAGGCCTTAGCTGCTTTGGATGCTTCTTCAGTATTCCACCTACTGGTTCTCTTGGAGTAAATGACAATAATCTTGCCTTAGTCATTTACTAGGGCTGTCTTTATAGTGTGTAGGGAACAAGCAGAACTGTATTAACGAATAGCCAATTAAAGCCAGTGTCTAGAGCAGGGGGTCTCCAAACTTTCAAAACAAAAGGTTCATTTACTGCCACTCAAGCTTTAGAGGGGTTGTAGCCAGTAAGGGCTGAAAATATTCTGGGTCGAGCATCAGTGAGAATTAAGCATTGCCTCAGGGTTGGTGGTCAGTAGGAGGAGGAAAAGTACCCCTTCATCGATGTCAGTGGGAGGAATAGTGCCCCATCGCTGGTGTCAGTGGGAGAAATAGTGATCTATCGGTGTTAGTGGTTGGAATAATGCCCCATCCTTGGTGTCAGTGGGAGGAATAATGCCCCATCATTGGTGTCAGTGGGATGAATAGTGCCCTATCTGTGTCAATGGAAGGAATTAGTGCCCTATTGTTGGTGTCAGTGGGAGGAATAGTGCCCCATTGTTTGTGTCAGTGGGAGGAATAGTGCCCCACCATTGATGTCAGTGGGACAAATAGTGCCCCATCATTGGTGTCAGTGGGAGAAATAATGTTCCATTGTGGTGTCAGTGACAGGAATAGTGCCCCATCGTTTGTGTCAGTGCGAGGAATTATGTCCCACTGTTGCTGTCAGTGGCAGGAAACATGACACTATCATTGCTTTTGGTTTACTGGTCTGTATGGTTCGATATATAAATTAAGATCCATGCTGCCCCCTGCAGTGCATTGTAGCATTTGCAATATCTGGTGACCTATAGGGGGTGGGCTGGGCTGGGCTTATACTATGACATCATTCAGGTGTGACTAGGAAAGCATGAAGTCTTAGGAACAAATGCTTTTATGGTGCATGCAGTGCAGCTACATTGTTCATAATACCCACTCTAAGCTCTTTCGGTGTATTCCATTTTCAGTCAAGCAACCGACATAATGGAGACTGCAGGCTGGAAATCCATGATCCAATCCCACCCACATTTAGTGGCCGAGGCCTTCCGAGCACTGGCGTCTGCACAATGTCCGCCCTTTGGAATTCCCAGAAAACGACTAAAACAGTCCTGAAAAGTGCTCACGAACTGCATATTCCCACCAATAAAGGAATCGGACACTCTGTGTTCCAAACTGTTGTACCACACAAGCTGAGGCATCCGTTCTCTCCCACTTCAACTTTGCGTGCCCACGGGGGACTGAGGACATCGCTAGCATTGCGGATGGATGATGTGATCTAATCCACAGCTTTAAATTGGACTGGTTGATCTCCGACTCACTGAATCGCCTTAAATTACCCTCAGCAGATCCCATCTATATTGTGTTACGTACGGCAGTTCACGTGTTTTTTTTTTTTTTTTTTTTTTTTTTTTTTTTTTTTTTTTTTTCTTTTTATAAATAAACTGTGCCTTGTCACGTGACCAGGCTATGCAGGATTGCACTAACTCTATAATGCGGTAATAACTGAATTCTGTTTTTTTCAGAAGAACAGTTGTTTGTTTTGTTTTTCTTTTTTGTTTTTTTGTTCTGTGGAAAAAAAAATTGTATGGCTTTGTCCATGTTCCGTGTCATAGATGGAAACCTTTGGCTCTCCAGATGTTGTGAGACTACAAAAACCAGCATGTTGCGTTGCCTTTAGCCATCAGTGGGTTGCTTTTATATTGCACTCCCATACTGCACTAAGAAAAGGGGAGGCTGAAAATGTGACTTGAGCTTTGAAAGAATCTGATTAGAGCTGTGGGTCAGCACAGTGTCTGAGAATATTATTTAATTGGACATGCTACTGGTTGAAGGAAACATTTCACCACCACTTGTGTACTTTGTCGTTGGTCTAGCACACTTCAGGCTGTTTGCACATACCTTTCTTTTTTTGACAAAGGGGCTTCTGTATACCTGAGACTTTTTGGGGCGTATGTTAATCTCTTAAACTGTATTCCAGCCTAAGCAGAGAGCTGCAATACACATCCTTCTGTGCGTGGGAACCTGGTTGCAGCTCACTCCAGAAGTTGTGATTTATGTATAGCTTACACCCAGGTTTGGTAAATCCCGAAAGGATGCTGAAGCAATTTTGTCACGATAGAAAGGAAAATATAATATATTTTGTTTTTGATGGTTTTAATCTGCTTTTTTGGAAGTCTTTTGGCCGGTCAAAATACACATAGGGTCCTCTTTCGTCTATCTTTTTGACTAGGGATGCATGTTCCTCAATGAAGCAGAGTGCAGCACTGACATAAATCATCAGCACTGTTCCCTGCAGGGCGATGTGATAACTCACTTCCCTCCTTCCCAGTGGCCCACAGGAAGTGGGCTGATTGATGCTGGGCGACAATCAGCCCAAAAGAGGTCCAACAATAGAGCAGTGAGTTTTTGGGGGACAACGCTGGGTAGAAGTTGAGTACTGCAGTTAAAGCTCCTTTTGTATTGTTTTAAAAACTGCAGGGCAATAAATATGTTAGGGTTGAGAGTTAGTTTGTAGTAGGCATACGTTCAATAAAACTGAATAAAACAAATTTTAAAAAAATTGGAAAATTAACCACTTTTTTTTTCTCATCCCTTGAGGGACACAGGAAGAATTTCATCTTTGGATTATACTGCCTGCAAAAGGATTGGATAATGTAGGCCCGCCCAGGATAACCCAATTTACTACCAGAATGCCTTAATTTTTTGTGCCTAGTGTCCTAAGAGGATAGACCTCTTTTCAGCTACACTGTGTAGCTCTATTTTTTGCTGCACCTTTTATTTCTTGGTCTTCTAGATTTTTCTTGTTCAGTCAAGACTATTCTGTACAATGTTGCTAGAACTAGTCTCCATCTGGCATGGCCATCCTCAACCTGGCTTTTGTAATGCCGCATCCGGACCTGGCTTGACATTGTATAGATAGTCTGAAAATGACCTTCAGGCACTTGGTTTCTGCTAAGGGACTACATTTTGGTAAAATGAACCACAGAGCGCTTTCCAGGTTCAGAGCCCCAGGCATTGTCTCCGTTCTTGCTGTGCCTCTGAAGACCTAGTTTGTGAGTAAGCCAGTTGACTTCCCTATTTTCCCTATTTTTGTTTTGTGTTCTTTCCTGCCATACAGCATCTAGAAACGGCATCTCCCCGCTGCTGCTCTTGCTTGCAAAAAAGCTATGTGGAACTTTGATCCATTCCTGTTGCCCATATAGTTACTTTGGTCACCATCTGACCCCCCCACCTGCTAACAGCATATGTGTTTTGTGGGTACCCAAGGTCTTGCCTCTTACTCTGAACCTCCCTTTGTCTTATTGCCACACGGTCGCAGCTGTAATGGGTGCCTCAGCTCACACAGGCTCCAGGGCTGCTTGCAGCATGCCTATTGGGGATGCCAACATTTGCAACCTGGAATCCTTTTGCCCTCTGCTCCTAGAGTCTTTTCTATCATCGGAATCCTCACTAGCTAGCTCTGCCAGGTGTGTATGGTCCCCTGCCTTGTCAACTGAGACTTTTACTACAATCATGCGTGACTTTATTGGCTAGATCACTCAGTAATTTGTGGACTCTGACAGCAGAAGCCACAAGCGCAGTCCTGTGCCTTCCATTTATATTGTATCTCATTTACTTGTGGCCTTGGCGGCTTCTGAGCCATCGGGCACTGATACTGTTTGATTCTGAGCCATTCCAGTCTTTGGCTTATGAGCTTGTCCATGAGGAGTCACAATCCGCTGCTATTACTCCCAAATGAAGAGACTGTTTTCTTATAGATGCAGTGCACAGAAACAGCCTGTTGGAGCCTTCCTGGCTACTGTTGGCAAGAGCATCCATCTTCTTCGGCAGAAGAAGCATAGGGACAGACTGCAAAGTCTACTCCCCTTATTCTTTAAACAGCTTTTTATTTTCTCTGGTCTTGTGTTCTCAGTGTCGAGATCCCCCAAGCTTGATTCCCAGTCCACCAATAAAGTCTTTGTCTCAAAGTCTGCCAAATCCTCAGATGAGCCTTCCTTGGCATGGAAGTTCATCTCCACTTTCCAGAGTGGAGGTATGTGTGTTACTCTTTGTGGATCCCAGAGCTACAAGCTGTAGTTTTGCTCCCTCTCCTAGATTTCTCAGCTCCAACCTTCCTGTGCCATCGCACAGACTAGCAGATATGGTCAAGTCCTTTTGGATCTTCTGGGCCAAGGTGTCATTGCTCCAGTACCTGTTGCAGACTGGTTTCAAGGATTGTACTTCAATCTGTTAATTGTTTCTAAATCCATAGGGGGTTATAGGTTCCATACATGGTCTTCATTCAAGCTCAGATGTTCCACATGGATTCCACCAGGTCTGCCATTGCCTCCTGTCATCAGAGAAGTGTTCTTGCTTCTGTGGACATCTGTGTAGACTCGAACTTACTTCTGGTACATACCTTGGATATTGGGGGATACCTAAATCTTTGTTAATTGTCTAACTTCATGTTAGGAACTTTGGTCAGACGTTGTCCATGACCTCGTTACTGTGGAACCGGGTCTTCTAGGTTTTCCTGAACTGGTATAGACGATCAGACACGCTACCGTGTCCTTCCAACCTCGACTCTTTAGATCCTCTCCCTCGTTTTGATGTCGAACATCGAGACCCTAGGTGTTTCTCATTGTGTGTATGGAGGTGAGACCTTTCACCTCTACTTGAAGGTACGGTTC
>BLSH010450807.1:219123-237123 GCA_018402905.1 Glandirana rugosa | reverse complement strand
TTTCTTTCAAGAAGACCGATTTTCTTGTTATAGCGACTAGTTTCCGTAGAGGTACACCAGCTTTGATTGAATCAGACCAACCACAATCTAAGCTATAGTAAAGGATTGGGTTCCACCCATTCTTGTCAACCAACCAGGTGCACTCTACTAGATCTGTGGGCGCTTCATGGGCTCTTAGGCATTAAGCAATAATACCTCAGATTTACAAGGCTGCCATCTGGTGTTTTGTTCACACATCGTTTAAAGTCTAACAGGTGGGATGTGCAGTCCCCAGTTCTGTTTTTTCTTTGGCCTGATAGCCTTTGTTGTGCACCTTTTCAGTTGGACAGCTTTTGAACCTACCAAAGATGAAAAACTTCCTGTACAAAATACATAGTGTTCTGTTTGTTATGAATAATTGCTTCATTTTGGCTCCATTTTAAGGACCCCCCCGACTAGGTCTCAGAGAAGCCTGTTCTGTGTTACCATAGCAAGTAGATTCTCCTTTGATTCTGCAATCTGCACTAGAAACATGGTTTCCAACACATGGTTGGTGTGTACAACACAGCAGAACAAGAGGTCCTGGGAGGCAACGTACGCTGGCGTAATAATGGGGCAACATCTGTGGAGTCACTTGGGACCTCAAGTATGTTGCAGCCAGCAAAAAGATTGATAAGAACAATTTGTAAAGCTGAACTATACTTCCAGACCAAATTAAAAAAAATTGAGCCTGCAGGAACCTTTTGACATAATGTTCAAGTATGTACGTCATATTTTCACATTATAGCAGAATTGCCAAGCAATGCTAATCCCTTTAGCAACACTTCCCTCCATGGCTGGTGCTTCCATCTTGACCCGGTCTTTTTCTGGGTTCGGAGTCTTCAGCCATCCTGATTGACCTGGACCACATGACCTAACTGAAACGTCCCAGGAACAAAATCATGTTGAAACTGCACATGCCCAGCTCGGTGTACAGTAACAGAGAAAAGTGCAGACAGAAGTATCTATGACAGACGTCATGCACTTTTTAACAAACCAAGTTTAGTTCTGCTTTAATGTTCACTATTGGGTCATACAGTTGGATTTTTGTTTTGTTTTTTTGTTAGGCCTGCGGTACCCAAGTATATTCACATTTGAAGGCTTGAACCAAGATGTAATGGAGCACTTGAAACCTTTTGTCATAGAGCACAAATCTGTGCACAAGTGCTGCTGATGGCCTAGAAGGTGATAACGCACAAGACCCTGGTCCAAAGTGCAATGAGTAGGCCAGCGTTCTTTCTTTTTCTCCCTGATGGTCACTCGTTATATTATTTATAGCACGATTGTTTGTGTACAAGTTGTTTTAAAGAATTCTTTAAAAGAAACACACAATAAAGAAATTGTGTTAAATTTTTTTTTTGTTGTTTACAAACTGAGCTTTATACCAGTGTTTCATTGTATTTTCTGAAGTCTCAAAACTACCAAGTCACATTTTTCCCCAAGGCCAAGCAACATTAATGTAGAACTGTGGCCAGGCTATGGACAGTCAAATATTTACAGAGTCTTAATCAGTAGTAAGTGAGCTTAACAGGGCAACTGTAGATTTGGTACAGGTTGTCATTAAAGGCATGGTGAGTTTAAAGGCATACCATTAAAGGCATACCCTGTGAGTGCAGCCCACTGGTCTGGTACTTACCTATGCCCCTGTTCAGCAATTTCCAGTGTGCAGCCCTGTTAAAGGAGTTCACCTTTAGTAACATATTATATGCTACACCAATATTTAGGGTGTAACATGTTTCTAACTGAGCAGCCTGAGTCGCCATTGTGACCGCAGGTCGGAGATCTTCTCCCAACATCCGCTGACAAAATAATAAAAAAAACACGTCCGTGCGGGGCTCTACCCACCCCGCCATGTAATTCATTCATTCAGAGTTCTGTGAATAAGCAGGCTACAACTACCGTCATCCATCGCAGCTGATGGCTTGTAGTTTGCTGATGATCACTCTATGTAGTTCATTGATCCTCTAGTCTAGAGCAAAAAACACAAACAAGGGCGCACCGGCCTAGCACATTTTCCTCAATAAAAAAAAAAAAATAAAAACGTAAAAATATACTCTCAAACTATCTCTTATTAAAAGCATAGCTTCACATCCATATTCTCGTATGTCAATGATGTCCTACACAGGCCATCCATTAAACCAAATATTGAGGATAATGCGCTAGGCCGGTGCACCCTTGTTTGTTTCTTGCTCTAGTGTGTCTGGAGATCCCCAGTCTTCCAGGGGCAGCAAGGCAGCATTAATCTGAACCAATCAAGCTTTAAATGCTTGGATTATTATCGCGGTGGAGACTTTCACCTCAAGCGCAGGAAACGGATTTTGTCTTTGTGGAAGTTCATTGATCCTTCCGGTCATTAACTGCCTGCCCATACCTCGGACAGGTACACTGACCATCTACAGGAGCCTGAGATTGCACCAGCAATCTGCTGATTGCTGGTGCAATGCCTTCCAGGCTTCTAATAAAAAATATACATTAATAATATTGAACTTATCCCTTTAAGAGCTGCACAGCCTTTTTCCTGAAAGGCCTGGTCCCCTACATTCTGCACATGCATCCCACTGCCCTATTTATTCCTTTGGGAAGCCATGCTTGTGGTCGCCTCTTGCTGTCAACAGCCCTGGTTTTCCATAAATATGAATGGGGCTGCAACGTGCATGAGCGGGATGAAGAGAATCTGGCAAGGATGCTTTGTGAAGAAAAGCAATACCGCATGGCACAGAGATAGAGGTAGGTATCAGACCAGGTGGCGTGCAGCAGATGGCATTTACACCACACCTTACAACTTGTAACAAAGGTACAGTTGTCTTTTAAAATCTTTCACTAACCTCTGCAATTACAGCTATTGTTAAGCAATTTATGCACAAAATTAACAGAAGCAATGAAGTTGTCCAAGCTGTATCACTCTGCTCTGTGTTGACAAATTACCAACTCGTTGCTGGCAGCAGGGATATGATATATACAGAGAAAGTGAAAGTTAACCTGAGAAGCTTTAGCTGCAAACTTTGAGGATGCAGCTACAGAAGTCAGTAAGGACTTGTTCTAAAGTTTTTCTGCTTGTAAAAAAAAAGTGTAATTACTTGAATGTCCATAGAATGGCCAAAGTTCTACTTTAAGCACTTTAAATTAAAAAAAATGGAGCTTTTTATTGATATTAAAAATATACTTGCTTTGGTGCAATATGATGTTAATATGTGCTGTATGAGGCATATGTACATATATGGCTTGTTGGATGGTATTGAATTTCTGCATTTTGTGAAAAGTTTTAGCTTGTGTGCAGCATTTCAAATGACTCAAAGTGTTCTCAGTCTGATAGAATGACCATATGTGACAAGCTACAACTTTATGCTGCAAGCAGGTGAACACTAGTTTGTGTATTACTGCAAAACTGTTCTTGCTGGTGGTTACAGTGAACCTTTACTAAAGTAGTAAAGAAATGCTTTGAAAAAGGAGAGTAGGGCAGGTAGTTACTGCGAGTGGTTCTTCCAGTTAAGTATTATGTTTAAAGTGTATCTAAACTTAAGAACACACATTTAATATGTCCGTTTACTGAATTTTAGGTGTGGTGGCTGCATTTTGGTTTCTTGTTTCCATGCTTTTTCACTTAAAGTAATAAAGTCTTGTTTTTTTTATTTTTATTTAAAAATAACAAACATGTTGTACTTACCTGCTCTGTGCAGTGGTTTTGCACAGGACAGCCCAAATCCTCCTCTTCTCGGCGTCCTCGCCCGGCGCTTTTGGCCCCTGCCAAGTGCTCCCACAGCAAGCGGCTTACTATTGGGGCACCCAAGCCACTGCTCTGTGTCTCCATTCAGACCCTGAGCCATGGCTAGGCCCTGCCCTCTCTCTCCTTATTGGCTCACTGACTTTGACAACTGCCGGAGCCATAAGTGCCTGCTGCTGTGTCTCAGCCAATCAAGAGGAAGAGTCCCGGACAGCGAAGGCTCTTGTACAACATCACTGGATTGAGATGGGCTCGGGGAAGTATGAGGGGGGCTGCTGCACACTGAAGATTTTTCATCATAGCTGTCCGTTTATGAAGCAGTGGAAAAAAATCCACTGCTCCGTTCTCCAGCATTCACAGAGGAGATTGTTCTGAAGCGGTGTAGATCGATTCACCTCTTGTGAAGTGAAGTGATCTACAAATGCTTCAAACAGTGGAGAACGCCCCCTTATACTGGAATCTCATGAGACCTAATGAGATTACAGTACCAGAAATTCACAGAAACCCAGAGATGTCGGTTTATTAAGCAGTGATAAATCATCACTGCTCAGTATACAAACGTTCTCAGAGGAGACAGCCCACCTTGTTAATAAAATAATTATCCCCCCTACACTATGTATATATAAACACACACAATATATTTATGTACGCCAAATATATATATATATATATATATATATATATATATATATATATATATACACACATATACAGGGCAGGGGGACATGTGATTACTGTGTTGGGGGGTCCGATCGAGGAAGAAGGAAGTCAGTAAGCTTCCTCCTTCCCCGGAATTCTCTCTTCACTCCCCGATTCACCATCTCTGAGCTGGTGAATCGGGGAGGGTGAATTCTGACACAGATCGCCAGTGAAGTGCTGAGATCGCAGCTTCATAAACTGGCCATTTCTGTGTGTGTCAATCACAGCTTCTCCGTGTGCAGAGATGATGGGGGGAGAACATGTTCTCCCCCCATCATCTGTTTCATAAACCGAAAATGAACTGTGATCAGCGGTGATCCTTGTGATCGCTGATCACAGTTTCATAAACGGACACCTTAATGCATAGAATGAATTAAGATAAAAAAAACCTTCTGCCTTTACAACCACTTGAATTATCCTGCCAGTAACACACCACCGTTCTTAGAATGGCAACACTTACTCTCTGTACTGTGTCTGTAGAACAACAGCATTGTCACCCTAGACTGCTCTCTCCTGAATAGGACTACGATTGTTCTGTAGTTCTTAGAGATTAACTTGGCAGGATTCCTGAGATTTGCGCAGGAATTTACAAGCTTACTGAA
The DNA here is from genome assembly GCA_018402905.1 of Glandirana rugosa. Lineage (NCBI taxonomy): Eukaryota > Metazoa > Chordata > Amphibia > Anura > Ranidae > Glandirana > Glandirana rugosa. The sequence continues at coordinate 232,083 of BLSH010450807.1, read as the reverse complement.
TTTGTGGCAGTATCAACCGTTTTATATTTTGCACTTATCAAAAGGTTTTAGCAAAACTTTCAATGATTTATTTACCAGACTAAAAAGCAAATTAGAGAAGTTCTCAGTATGACTAGGTTTACATATGTGTAGGTCAGGATCACACAGGTTCCCGACCCTCAAGCAAAATGCGCTGCTTTTTAGCATTCCTGCGCTTCAGAAAACGTTATGCGGCTGCATTAAAAACCAAAAAAAAAAGTCTATGGAACTTTTCACCTGTGTTTCCTTCAGGTATAGCAGCACATTCAAGTGAATGGGCTGCTCTGGCCATGCAAACATGTATACACAGACCCACACAACTGTGAACCTAGCCTTAGGCTTTATACACAACTATATAGCAACTATTTAAGTATAGGCTATATAAATTTAAATAGTCACATATTCTTATGCAGTAAATAAACTTTTAAAGTAAACCCTCACTGACCTCAGTAGTTACTACTACTCTGGAGCAATCCATCCTCAAATTCCTCAAAAGAATCAGTAAAGTTGTTAGGTTTCAACACTCTTAAGAGCTTGTTTTAACCGCCTGCTCACCGCTCGCAGTAAATATAGCTTCTCAAAAGAGAAGTATGTTGTGTTTTTTTTTTTTTGTTTTGTTTTTTTTAAACAATCATACTTACCTAGGTTGATTGGTCTGATGCTGGATCTGTCCCCCACCAGACCGAACAGTCACACACCGCTGATCGCTTTTAATCACTGCTGTCTGCTCTGCCCCTCCCTGAGAGGCTTAGCCAGGTGCAGGTCCAGGGTTTTGGGTGGATCCTGTCCATATGGTTCCCCACCCTGGACTGGCTCTGTGACGCCAGCTGACAGCGGGCTTCAGCTTGCGGTCAGCTGAAGACGGGTCACAGGAGTGCAGAACAAACTGCATTCCTGTGATCCACAGGAGTACAGCCAAACAAGCTTTGGTTGTACTTCTCCTTTAAATTCTATTTAAATAAGAAATGTGTGTTTAGTACTCCACACAGCTGACAAGGATGAAGAGATGTAAACAAAGTCAGGGAGCTTTGGAGTCTACCATCCATATCAATGAAAGGCTTGATCTTGCATCTATTGCTCATTTGTTGGGATGAGTGAGAAGGATTTTTGGTGGGGGTAAAAATGTTTGATTTTAATTACAATTAAGCTAGGGAATTGTATGTTTGGACAGTAATTTACCAAAGGTGGCCAGAGATGGATCAAAATTCAGCTTGTGCACCATGAACAGAAAGCAATCTACCAACTGACTTCTGTTCAGCTGCCCTGTCAGATAAAAGGCACTCGGTCGGTGGCTGCAGCACTGATCTGTGTATTCTGACAGCAGGGGGAAGTCTCCTCACTGTCAGAATACAATAGCACAGTGAGAAGGATTACCCAATCCACCTCCAATGTGTGGATGAGGAATTGGTTCAGTTTTTGTCTTTCAGACCGCTGGCTAAACCAAAAACTGAACCAGTTAGGTCCAGCTTAAGTTTACAATAGAGAAATCTTCTATGGAATTCAGACCAAGTAGCCCGCATAGAGGAGCTACCATAATGAACCCTTTTCTAATTTTTTTCCTGACACCCCCCCCCCCCCCCATAGAGCCATGGAGTTCAGTTTGAGCGCATAGTCTCTTACATGGAAACCAATCGGAAAAGCTGGTTGGGAGAAAACTGGAGAACCTGGAGAGGAAACTTGACTAAGCCTGGGGGTAACATGCATACACTGTGAATATTGTACCTGACCAGTGTTTAGATGCGGTTGCTTTTATTTTCTTTTATTAGGCTGAGAACCATTTTAGGCTCGGTTCACACTGCCGCAACTTGGTATCCGACTTGAGACTCCAAGTCGCATTACATGTGAAATCCCATGTTAGTCAATGAGAGCGGTCTTCATTAGCACTACTGAAGTCGCTCCGACTTTAGAGAATGTTCCTGTACTACAAGGCGAATTCTGTCCCACTTGTGGCCATAGACTTTAATGGGAGTCACCCCCAAGTCGCATCCTCATCTATATTGAGGTGATTTGGTTCCGACATTACAGGAAGATTGCCCAGGCATTCCCAAAAGTCGCATCAAAGTAGTACTCAAATTGCCTGGCAAAGCCACACCGGATGTCGCATGACTTTTAGGTCGCAGCAGCGTGAACCGAGCCTTAGCAAGTACAAAAAAAAAAAAAAGCAAAACCTGTTGGTCTAGCCAGAAATGCAGTGTCCTCCTAACTTTCTGTGAATTGTACTGAAGCACAAAGGATATTATACAAACTCCCACGTAATAGAAATGAAGAGAAGATGATGGCTTTGTAGTCCAAATCAGGAATAAAATAGAAAAAAGCCTTCAAAAGAAAACAAATGCAGCCCCCTCATCTAAGGATTGGTTAGCTGCAGTATATTTTATTTTTGATTTTGGTTTTAATGTGTGTCAGTGACATGCAAGCAGGGCTAAGCAGATATTGGTGGGCAGAACATACACTATATTGTCAAAAGTAATGGGACACCTGCCTTTACACGCACATGAACTTTAATTGCACCCTAGTCTTAGTCCATAGGGTTCAATATTGAGAGGCCAACCCTTTGCAGCTATAACAGCTTCAACTCTTCTGGGAAGGCTGTCTACAAGGTTTAGGAGTGTCTATGGGAATGTTTGACCATTCTTCCAGAAGCGCATTTGTGAGGTCAGGCACTGATGTTGGATGAGAAGGCCTGGCTCGCTGTCGCCACTTTAATTCATCCCAAAGGTGTTCTATTGGGATGAGGTCAGGACTCTGTGCAGGCCAGTCAAGTTCCTCCACACCAAACTCACTCATCCGTGTCTTTATAGACCTTGCTTTGGGCACTGGTGCGCAGTCATGTTGGAACAGGAAGGGTCCATCCAAAATGTCTTGGTACGTTGACGCCTAAGAGTTCCTTTCACTGGAACTAAGGGGCCAAGCCCAACCCCTGAAAATAACCCCACTCCATAATCCTCCCTCCACCAATTGATTTGGACCAGTGCACAAAGCAAGATTCATAAAGACATGGATGAGCGAGTTTGGGGTGGAGGAACTTGACTGTCCTGACCTCAACCCGATAGAACACCTTTAGGATGAATTAGAGCGGAAACTGCGAACCAGGCCTTCTCGTCCAACTGACCTCACAAATGTGCTTCTGGAAGAATGGTCAAACATTCCCATAGACACTCCTAAACCTTGAAGACATCCTTCCCAAAAGAGCTGTTATAGCTGAAAAGTGTGGGCCAACTCAATATTGAACCCTACGGACTATGACTGGGATGTCATTAAACTTCACGTGTGTGTAAAGGCAGGTGTCACAATACTTTTGACAATTATAGTGTATATGGAAGTCAGGGCTTACCATAACCCTTTCAAAATACCTTAAAATGTAATTGAAAGGGTCCTTTTCCTGTCGTCATATTATTTTCTCAAACATTACCAATGCACTTCAGGAGTTTGATTCCATAGTCTGGTTTATGTAATGTTTGATAATGTCAGTTTCTTGGATTTTTTTTTTTTCTAACAGGGTAGAGATTAAAATGAGACTCCACTTTTGGATAGACTGTGGAAACAGTAAAATCTAAATAAATTTTCCAGTTTAAAAGAATGTTTTCATTCATTTCATATCACCAGCAGACAACAAAAGTGAAAATATCCCCATTCGGAACTTGACCTAAGCCAAGTTTTTTAGGCAAATAGTTTAACTATTTTCCCGTCTATCCAGAACTAAAAAAAAAAAGTTTGGCTGTTAAACTCAAGACCAAATTTAAGATGCCTCACCTCTTCGAGATGGTGAGATAAAGACTGACCTTAAAGCCTAGTACACAAGTTTTTTCCATTCAACCCAGGAGGCTGAACCTAAAAAAAAACCTGAGAGATCCCTCTACTTTGTGCTATTAGTGTGGCAATCTTCCCCATTGTGCTATTGTGTTCTGACAGGGGGACTGCCCCCCTAGGCTGCTGGTATTCCAGCATGCCCATTTGACAGAAGCCGGTTGTGAGACACTTATGTTGGACAGGCAGTTGTACACACTCGCTGAATGGTGGCCGGTTTCTGCTGAAGTGGCTGATATCTGGATCGTGTGTACCCAGCATAACAATGACTAGGGCCACATTGGCATATTTTTTTAATATTATTTTTTTTTGCAGTCACATGGCTAAATCCTTATGTACTTTCTTTTGATCAAATCTGCTTCAACATCAACTGCTATTGAAAGCGTTGCTGATGTGAGAGATTGCCCATACTTGCACACTACTGCAAGTAAATTTAATAGCTAATGGCCTTTCCTTTCTTTCAAAATCAAATTGAAAAGGTGACTATTCTCATGGCAGTGTCTCATTTATAAAGCTGTATATTTATAAAGCTTTGTATATTTTTAGTATACTTCTGCAAGGTCAATATAGGGGGACTAACCAACTTCATTCAGTTATTTGTGTGTTAAACATCACAATTTATTTTTCTTTCTCGTGCATTAAGGGACACAGAAAATCTAAAAAGTTCCGGTTACACTGCTACCTACAGGAGGATTGAACACTGGAAAACAACCAACCCTGATACATCTACAACGAGCATGCTTCTGTTTCTTGTAAATGTTCTAGGAGGATGAATATCTTTTCTTGGCTCTGCTGATTTTAAGGCCTCATGCACACAGGATGTTTTTTGACTGTTTTTCAGCAGCTGTTTTCAGCTGCAGAAGTTTTTTTCTACAGTCAATAAACCCTCCATGTTATCCTATGTTTTCATGCACACATAGGCTGCTGTTAGCTGGTTTTAGCATTGACGTTTTTGAGGTGTAAAAAAAACCCAAGACCTGAGGGTTATTTTGGATGTTTTTCAGCTGTAAAAACGCTCTGACGCCCAAAAACGCTGACTAATGCCACTCACCAAAGTTTTTGGACGTTTTGTGTCCATATAAAAAAAAAAAAAATAAATAAAAATAAAAAACCGCCCATTGACGCCAGCGCTAAAAAACGCTCACTAACGCTCATTAACGCCGGTGCAAAAACGCCAAAAAAAGCTGAAAAAATTCACTTATAAGCTACTGATGTTTAAGGATGTTTTTTTTAACGTCCTGTGTGCATGAAGCCTAAGACTTAACCTACTTTTTTTTTTTTTTTTATTTAATAGCAACCTTTTGTCTTCACTCAAGGTTAATCTCCGTGTAGCTGCAGTAGGTTTCTTCGAGTTCTCTCAGCTAAACAGCACAGTTGTACTTGGTCTTAACTTTACAAGCCTAGAGCTCTTAGTATTGCCTATGTGCTTGTTCTGCTCGGTCTCTGAAGAGCTCCTTCCGTTTTATTAGTCTCTGGGCACCTATTTTTGGTTTCCCTTTTTCCTACTGGCTTGTTGTGAAAAGGGTTCATGCTGGGCTAACTGATTAGTGCTGATGTCATTCCAGTGGGTGGCGTGTCAACTGTTCTTAGCAGTCTTTTTCCCACCAGACCGCATTAAGGTAGCTTTTCACCACCTCTGCTCCTACTACAAGTGCAGCTTGGAACTTCAATCTCAGATCTGTTCCTACTGTCCACCTTCAGTGATGTTTGCTCACCTCTGGTTTTTCTCCAGGAGGGTTTACCAACTGCCCAAGTTCCCTAAGTATTAAAGTCCTACCTTCAACCATAAGCCTGTATCTAACTTACAGCGCCTGCGGCAGTAACCTAGTCTGATTCTAGACACATGGGGGATAGTCCAGCTGTATCTAGTGTCCCCAACCCACTCTCCACTTAATAGGTCAGGATCTGCCTGCAGTCTACACCTTGATAATGCTAACACATGTAGAGTAGAGTCATTGCCCATTATTGTTGGAGTGCTCTCTGGCTCCGTTAGGTATTGCTGGGCCTTCTCCCCTCTTGGAGGAAGTTTCTACTCTAGTTATGAAAGATTTTGTCACAGATTGATGAGGCTATCTGTGACGCGGTCCGAAGAGGCTATAAACGCACTTCTGTGGTTTCACCTTTGTGCTTGATCTGCTGTCAGTCTTGGCTGCTTTCGAGCCTGTCCGGTGAGGAGGTGCAGTCTTCTGCTATTAGTCCTAAATGAAAAAAAACGGTTTCTTTCCTATTTAAAGAGGTGTACCACACCCTTAAATCTACATTTTTACATTTCTTTTTCAGTACCATCTCTGGCCTTGGGTCCTACATGGCCCTGAGACCTCCAAAGCCTCCCCCTTGCACCCTTTCATTTGATGCTGTATGAAGATTGGAAGTCCACTGATTTGGGGGGGGGGGCGCAAAAACCCTAACACTTGTCGATGTGCCCTTGTAATGAGGAGTTGTTACTAAGTGGTCTATTCAGGCTGTGGATCCTGTCATTTCTAACCTTAACAAGGAGCTCAGAATTCCGGTTCATGATGTCTTAAAAGTATGGCCAAAGCCCGTTGTCGGCTGACATCACAGAGCTGCTCCAGGCTCTAGAAGGATCCCAACTCTATTATTGGGATCCACCCAGATGCCTGTGTGTCAGCTGGCTCAGCCTCTCAGCTTGCAGTTTAGAGCAGGAGCCAGATGCTTTCACTTCCTAGGTGCTCCAGTGAGTGGTGGAGAGGCAAAGTGGTGATGTACCGCCACTCACTCACAACTAAGCGATCAGTGGTTATGTGATCGACCAGTTCTTACACTAACAGCTGGTGGGGGACAGCTGCAGCTTTGAGGTGAGTATGTGTTTATTTTTTTACTTTAACTCAAACTTCTTTAAGGATCCCACTGATAAGAGACCGGAAGCTCTTTTTAGGGCAGTTTTCTCTTTAGTAGGTTCCACCTTGCAGCTAGAGCTGCCGTTAGTTTTTTTTATGCCAGACTATGGCTGAAATAGGTTAAATTACTTAAACGTAATCTGATAAATGCTGACATTGACCCGCATATCATTAATCACAATGATCAGGTGTCTTTGGCTTTAAATTTGAGCTCTTCCTGTTTGCTGGAAGCCTCCCACTTACTGTCTTGCAATGGTTTCATGTCAGTGCAATATTACATGGCTTTGTAGTTGAAGTGTTAGACTACAGAACTTGCTTCCATGAAGGGCCTACTCTGCATGGCCTTCGAAGGACATCTTTGGGTCACTGTTGGGTGCTATCATTAAGTATGACCCACCTTCCCCAGCAGAAGAGTCCTAAGAAGCAGGCTTGAAGTCCTCAACCTTTTACCACTTCTCAGAAATGTGCTTTTCACCTCACTAAAGCCCTGACTTCCATGTTTGAAAAGACTTCATGCAGACATGCTGAGGGCTCTGTCAGAAAGTTAAGATCTTCTGTCCAAAAAACTAATTTACCACCCTGCTTTTTTGTCACTGGGTTTAATGGCACAGCTGTTAAAGCTCAGGTTCTGATATACAGGGGCATCTCTAAGAACCTTTATCCCCAGTTAGAGATTTGTCTCCTGTGTTGCCTGACTCTCCATTGCACTGGTTTGGTATGACCCTGAAGGTTTAGAACAAAAAAGATAATTTGGACCTTTGTACTAACAAAACAGAAAAAACTTTTCTTGGAGTATGTTAAGTGAGACCGGTTCCGCCCCTCTGTTTTATGATCAGTGCTTTGGTGCTAAACAGAGGCATGCTGGTTGTAAGAGGGGTCATTCTAGGGCTGGCCTACAGTTTTCTTTTGTTTGCTGGTGTCCAGTCTTCCATTAGGAGAACGTATAACCCTAAGGTTTGTCTTCCCGTGTCCCTCAATGGATTCCACAAAAAATATTTCCAGTAAATACAGCAATCGTGTGTTTAAATAGAACTAGCAATGATCTTCTTATGCCTTTTATAGTAGACTCTGCACAGAGACACTCAAATTGGAAGAGTCATGGTCAGCACTCAGAACCAATCAGAGCTATTGTTCAGAAGTGTTGTCAGCCTAGCATTAAAAGGAAGCTTACTGGATGTGAGAGCATTTGGGTAATTTTATTGGTGCGATGCTTCCTCATTCTCCAATCTTCAGTTTGTGTTCTTGACCAAGTCATACATACTGTTAAGGTGCAGTGCAGATAACTACATTTGGCAGGGTATCTTGGTTAGATATCATCCAGCAGGTAAAACAATACACCTTTTTGAGATTGCGTGCCTAGGGCCATTGTTGTAGTGTAGGAACTGCTCTGGCAGAGTCTACATCAATACCTATAGAACAGAAGCACTTAGATGCTAAAAATGTATTGAGTTTGTCTTCATGGATTTATTTTTTTAGTTTCGGTTTAAACAGAATATACCAAAAGGGAAAGCCCTGACCTGTGCAAGAGAATTCTGTGTTTTGTGGAAACCCACCATGTAATACATAAAGCTGAACTCCAGCCAGGAAAAAGACATATTTATTTATCCTTAATTGCTGCTGAGCAAGAAAAAAATATGTATGTGTGTATATACAATTGTGTTCAAAATAATAGCAGTCAGACATTACTAACCTGATCAATCACTGTTTTTGGTAGAAATTCTATTTCTACATGGCAAATAATTTACTAGCAGGTATAGTAGAGTAATAGAGATCCAACAGACCCAACAGTCATGACATGCATGCTGCTTATTCTGTGTAATTTAATCCCTAATTGAAAGGGGCATGTTCAAAATAATAGTTGTGTGGAGTTCAGTTAGTGAGGTCATTCATTATTTGAAAAACAGGTGGCAATTATTGCCCTTATTAAAGGAAGGAAGGCAGCAAATGTTGTACATGCTGGTTACAGTGCATTCCTCTCTGAAATTCGGAGGAAAATGGGTCGTTCCAGACATTGTTCAGAAGAACAGCGTACCTTGATTAAAAAGTTGATTGGAGAAGGGAAAACCTATAAAGAAGTGCAGAAAATGATAGGCTGCTCAGCTAAATGACCACAAGTGCTTTAAAATGGCAACCAAAACCTGAAAGACGTGGAAGAAAGCGAAAAACTACCATTCTAATGGATGGAAGAATAGCCAAATGGCAAGGACTCAGCCAACAATCAGCTCCAGGAAGATCAAAGTCTAAAGTTACCTGTGAGTACTGTTACAATTAGAAGACACCTATGCGAAGCCAAGCTATCTGCAAGAAGCCCCCGCAAAGTCCCACTGTTGAAAAAAAGACGTGCTGAAGAGGTTACAATTTGCCAAAGAGCACATTGACTGGCCTAAAGAGCAATGGCGCAACATTTTGTGGACTGATGAAAGTAAGATTGTTCTTTTTGTGTCTAGTGGCCGGAGACAGTTTGTCAGACAACCCCCCAAACACTGAATTCAAGCCACAGTACACTGTGAAGACAGTGAAGCATGGTGGCGCAAGCATCATGATATAGGGATGTTTCTCATACTACGGTGTTGGGCCTATTTATCGCATACCAGGGATCATGGATCAGTTTGAATACATCAGAATACTTGAAGAGGTCATGCTACCTTATGCTGAAGAGGAAATGCCCTTGAAATGGGTGTTCCAACAAGACAACGACCCCAAACACACCAGTGAACTTGCAACATCTTGGTTCCAGACCAACAGGATTGACGTTATGGAGTGGCCAGCCCAATCCTCAGATCTTAATCCAATAGAAAACTTGTGGGGTGACATCAAAAATGCAGTTTCTGAGACAAAACCAAGAAATAAAGAACTGTGGAATGTAGTCCAATCATCCTGGTCTGGAATACCTGTTCACAGGTGCCAGAAGTTGGTTGAATCCATGCAACACAGATGTACAGCAGTTCTCAGAAACAGTGGTTATACAACTAAATATTAAGTGATTCAAAGGAAAGCAAAATCTTCAAACATTTTTCAGTTTATACAGTGAATGTTTGAGTTTGTAAAGAAGAATACAAACAATGCTATTTTTTTTGAACAGTCTAATATTCACTTTTCTTCAATCTTTTTAAAGGAACAACACAAATTTGATATATTTTTCTTCATGTTTTGATTTGGAATAGAATGTGTAGTGTTCCCAATGCATCTGTGTGCATGGAAATAAAAGCTATTAGAAGGATTTTGAGCTTTATTCACTTTTTTAAACACACTGCTGTTATTTTGAACACAACTGTGTATATATAAATCATTGAGGACCTACATTAACTTATCTTAAACTACACTGTCATGATCGTTCACTGCTCCAGTTTTATTTAAAGTGTTCCTAAACCCATAGCAGTAAAAGCAGTACAGCATGCTTGTTATACTCTGGAACCTAAGGTGTTAATCCTCCTCACTGTGTAAAAAGGCTGTTTGATCCTGTCTTCTCTGATCTTCCCCTTCTTCCATTGCCCCCAATCCATCTCCTGATAATACAGAGCCTTTGGAGTTGGTTTGCACATGCTCAGTTTGGTGTGTATTGTTAGAGGGTTTTTTTTCTTTGGAGGGTGCGTGTTTTTAGTACAGGGCCAATCGGCACTGTCCAGACAGAGGGTCAGGGGTTATGCAGCCTCAAAGGGTGGTCAGAGTAAAATGAAAATTCCACCTACAAGCCTTAACCAGACACTGATAAAAGTCACAAGACCGCTATATACTGATGATGAGAAAAAGTATTTAGCAGTTTATATTTACTTAAATAATTGCATTTCCATGTTCTGTGTACTGTGGGAGACCAGATATAGTGATTACATGGCCCTGGGTTTAGTAAAACTTTAATGTATCTTGTATCTGAATTTGATATAATCCTTGTTGGACTTTTTGAGTGGCTGTTGGCTGAGGAAAGAGCAGCATCCATGTCCTCAGGATTGGAACTTGGGCAATGCCTGAAGTACCTTCCCACAGTGGTGAAGACTGGAAGACTGGCATGTTGGTCCCAAGGAAAAAAAATGAGAATAAGAAAACGAGTCTTAGAAATTATTTTAAAGAAGCTATTTTTTTGGGAGCATATGAAGGGGTAAATATGGTATTTGTTTTTGCTGGCCTAAGCTCAGCTTTGTATGTAATTTAAACATTTAATCAGTGAAGAGAGGCCGAGTCCAAGACTTGATCTTTAGAGGTCCAATCAAACTTTAGTTCAAGAAGGATCACAGGGCAACTTTATTTTGACATGCAGACTATGGTTGAAACACATTTCAAGGGTAATGCTCACCTGTCATTTGGGCTAATCAGAAGAAATCAAGTTGTGTATCTAAAAAACAGATGCAGGGGCGGTAGTACAAGAAGGAACTGCTGGAATAGTTGTAAATGGCTTAAAGTGCACCTAGCCCTCGAGATTTTTGTCACATCAAAGCTGCCTAAAGTTAAAATTTGACTTAATGAGGGAAATGCTTTTGCTGTTTGCCACTGCCTTCATTCTAATTGTGATGTACCTTATTGTAAAGGTGGTTTAGCACCCTTCTCTTTCAGTAAGCCTGCAGTAATAAAAGAACTGAAAATGAAGATTCACAATAATCATTCTATTTCATGTTGCTGAGAAATACTTGAAACATGGTTAAAAACTATATTTTCATCGTCTTCTATTCTTGACTTGAAAGAGCATTTTGTAGCAAAAATATAAAAAAAAAAATAAAATAAAAAAAAGTCAAACACTGTGTTGTATGTAAATGTATAATTATAGAGGCCAGCTACATTTATGAAATACAAAAATTTCATTTACTTGTAAATTAACATTTGAAGTCTTTTGTTGACCGTTTTGAAAAATGTAAATTTGTTGTTTGTTGTCCTTTGACCTTTATGTACTGTCGTTCATTCTTTTCCTGGTTGAAGCTGTTATTTTTATTTCAAAATGAAAGCTATAATTAGTGGGAGAGTTTTTTTTTATTAGCATCAGTTGTGAGGCATTAAAGCTGAAGCCATATTTACAATGTGTACTCAGAATGCAGATCATGCTGCCACAATTCTCAATCCCATGCTTCATATTTGCTTACTACACCACCTACTTTTTGAAATCTGTCTCTTTAGATCAACTTTGATGGAATACCATTTTGATTTTGTTCATTAGAAATGTACTCCTTCAACCAGGAATATAGAGACGAATGAAGCCTCGTATCTTTATCCCCATGTACAGTGTGTTATACAGCTTTTGGCTACAGGGAAAGGGGGATATCTGGTGCCAGGATCTGGCCACAGAGGCTCCTAAGGGAAGTATCTTGCTAATATAGTTGATGCGGAGGCCAGAATGTAACCAAAACTCATCAAGCCTCAATCAAAAGTACTTTTTATAGTAGCCATGTTGGTGGTAGGGTCATAGGTGAAGATGAGGACATTGTTGGCAAAGAGAGCCATGCAGCTTCATCTTGCCTGTATGGACAAGGGAGCTACCTCACAAATATCTAGAGGTTCTAGTTCTAGACTGAAGAAGAGAGAGGATAATGGGCACCCTTCTCTAGTCCCTTTAAAAGGCCTGATATCACCCGACAGCAAACCAGCATCAACGACCTTTGCCATCGGAGAAGAATACATGCTGTCAAGGTGAAGAAAAGGCTAACATTATCAAAGGCTTTCTCCGCGTCCAGGGTAATGATCGCATAATCCCACGAGTGTGACTAGGCACTTTCTAGAACCATGAGGATGATCAGACTAAAGTCTGCTACAAAAAGTAATTTTATGACTGGGCGCCTCTTGTCATTTATGAGGAAAGTTGAAATGTAAAAGAATGGCAATCAGATTTAGTTATGTCAGATATTACATTTGTATGAGTATGTGTGTCTGGGGTGCTGGACATATACATTAACCTGCTGTCAAATCGTGGGGTCTGTGTGTATGAGTATGTTTACATTATAGACTGTATTGATTTAGACTAACGGTAAGAAAATGTAAAGTTGAAAGGAGTATTTACTGTTCTCCGCGGGTCAGTATTTTAATGAAAAACATCGTCTGAAATCAGACTAGTAGGAGTACCAAGATCTTTCACGGATCAGTGTGAGCACCCTAATACGCTAGTAATGGGACCTGCGCCTCTTTCGGAAACTATTACAATCGGAAAAGAAGTGGAACTGTCGTACATAAGAAGAGGCTACCGTTTCCAGCAACTACGACCAAACGACAGCCCACTATAGTCCGGAAAATTTCCCTGATCTCTTCCCACGGGTAATAGGAGAGAGAAGAAGTCAGATCTTGATCTTGGAGATCTATAAAC